>JASVER010000042.1:6271908-6342036 GCA_030449065.1 Oceanodroma leucorhoa
GGGAGGGAGGCAGAGGGAGGCGTTTGTGTGCGCGGCCCGGGGCTGGCGGCTCTTCTACGCCGAGGCTGACCTGGAGCGGTTGGCCCAGCCAGTCCCCACGGGGCTGGGGAAAAAAAGAAAAGCTATGAAAAAGTAAATTGTTCTCCCGGAGTCAGGCAAAGGGATTTTTCTCCCCCGCCCCCACTTCACAGTTATTTTCTTTTCAAGGTATGGCCTGTTTCAGCCTGCTTCAAAAAAGTGATAAATCGGATGGCACTTTGGAGTATTTCACTGTTGGGTGTCGATATATGATCTTTGATAGACCTCAGCCTGGATACGAGTACTAAAGCTCTGGCTTTTCAATCCTTCATGCCTACAGGGAGGCTTTCAGATCCATTTTAGACGTTTAATAAGCACAGCCTAGCTTTGAAGATGCTCCAGACTTACAGCTCCTACTTTCTCTAATATTAGACAGCTAGGATTTCAATTTTGGTTAATGCTGAGCATCACTTTCATGTACTGTAGTTCCATTCTAAGATATGCATGTGCACACATTTATAATAATTGATAATCTGCATCCACAAAAGACCTTGCACAAAGTATGATGCACATGTATGGTTTCCTGTGTCATTACATGCAGTATCTTTGAAGGCAAGATATGAATAACAAATAGCAGCATGTTTCTGGGGAAAGGGATATACAGGGTCTTTAAAATTATTCTCCTGTGTACTCAACTGAGAAATGCCATATAAAATATTTTCTGCTACTCTTAAACCCCTTTCAGTGTGTGCAAGGGAGCGCGCTTCAGATAGAGCCGACATCCCTGCACACCTTAGCAATTTTTTTGCAGTGCTTATAGAGACTCGACTTACAGAGACTCGACTTGTAGAGAGGTAGGATTCTGCAGCCTGAGAAGGGGCAGCAGCAGGAACTTCACAGGAAGAGGATTAAGAGCCTGTCCGTGAGCTTGGGGAAAAAATTTTCTCTTCTGTGTCTTTGTGTCACATCTGTGCATAACACTCACTTGGACATGTGTGTCTTTTGGCTGTAAGGGTTTGTGTGTAATATGAAGCACACAGAAAGGGAAGTTTTACATGAACATTACTCTGTTATAAAAGGAATCTCAGGATAAATGTGCATGATGACCAAAGAGCAAATGTGAAGATGAAGTATAAACCAGCTAAGACATGCTGCAAGAGTCAAGCTGCTACTCAAGGCAAAGAGAAATCTTTCAGCAGGGAAATAGAGAATTACCAAGCAAACTGCATAAACAGACAACATGGCAATAAATGAAACCGATGTTTAGTGTCAAAACCTGGAAAGTGTGGTATGTTAGAAAAAAGAAAGTAAACCTGTTATAGATTTCTAAATTAACTGTTTCATTTCAGGAAAAGGATTTTGAGGCTATAGTAGACATGGCAATAAAAGCTTTTAAGCTAGACAAAGCTTTTGGAAAATAACACTATGTTAGAATGCTTCAGAAGTATAACAGAAATGTAAAACATACAATTATAAAATGCAGATTTTATAAATATCTGAAATGCCATTCCCTGAATGGTCTCTTACGGTATATTGATCATAGTACTGCTCATCCCATCTCAAAAAGCAATTGCAGAATTATCAGAGGTGATCTAGGCGGGAAAAACAAGAATGACCAAACACATGGAAGTATCTTTTCTGTAAAGAGGCAGAAAGAGTTTGTTTACAAAAGGATGAATACAAATATATAATTTAATTACTGGTATTTAAAAAGTAAGATAGGATTTTCTCTCTGTCTCATAGGAGAACAACAAGGTAATGGTCAATGAAATTATGTCAGCTGCAATACATAGCGTCTCATTTCATGTAATTAGGAGTAGCGCTAGTAGAAATAAGCATTTATACTGTAGTAACATCCAGTAAGCCCCAGTCAAGAACAGATATTGTACTGAGCACTGTAAACGTGTAATATTAAATACTAGGGTAGCTGAGAAGCATACCGCATCCCTGTACTTGATGCCACAAGGTACTGGACCCTTGGGTGAAGCTGCCTCTACTGTGGACAGCTGCCTAGGCTGGGCCAGTATATGTATGACAGTGTACCGCTTTGCTCGGGGCTGACAGCCATGCCGTTATTTAGCCTACAGATAAGAATCAGTAAAGCCAATGCAAATGATTATCTTCCTGTGAATTCAGTGGCAAAGCAGCAGTTCAAAAGATTGCTACCCAAGCAAAGAATAGCACAGTCTTTCCCAAAAGAAATAAAAATGGAACAGTTGGGGGAAAAAAGGGATACTTTCTCCGTATCCGATGAATTTCCATGAATAATAATGAACATGCTGTTTTCATTTTTAAGGTGACAGGAGGGGATGAAGGCCAAGCATAACAAAGAAGTGAATGGTAAAAGTGGAAAAAGTCTTCCATAATTTTGGCTTCCAAAGTGCTCTGAAAAAGCTCGGTGTATCTTAGCTCACGCCCAGCTTTCCAGTTTGTTTCCAGAACTCAGATGACAGGATTGATGTGCAGTAACTATAAACCTGAAAAGGATTTGTAGTAATGACATGCAAATAAATATGTCTAGTTCAAGTTTAAAAGCTGCTTGTGGCAAAGCAGTATGCTTGAGAGCTCAGTATAGAAGCCAGGATACTTTTCCAGCAGTAGGCCATTCTGTAGCAGGACTGGTGACACAAAAGCTTTTTACCTGAAGCTTTTCATTTGTATGTTTTGCAAATATTGTTAAGTAAGGAGATAAGAAAGGTGGGGTTTTTTTGTATGTCCAAGGCACATAAATTAGAAATGCTGCTAATTCATGATGACTATTGGTAAGAACAAATGTGGAAGTATGTAATCAGAGGAGAAGTATTTATGTGATATTATTTTGTGCTCAGAGGACTCTCTATTTATTTAAACTTATTTGAAAGTGATTTATTTCTGTATCGTCTCCCTTTAAAAGAGAAAATAAGGTTTCAAATGTCACCATAGTCGACTTATTTGTCTGACTTACTCATTACATTAATTGGAGCAGCATTTAGCTTTGCTAAGAAGGAGGAATTGGCTGTCTTTCTACCATCCCTTAAATCTGGAAAACAGTTGGTCCATTTTGGCTCTTAAACCAAGTTTAGGGCTGTACTATATTGCCAGTGAGGCTAGAATATGATAAGGTAGAGGAAACTATTCTGCTTCTTTATTAGCCAGCACTTTTACACACACATGCAAACACACACGCAGTGGAAGAATCCTAATACTAGTAAAGCAAGTTTCCATTTCCCTTCCATTATTTAAGTTGCATAAATAGAGTGAAATAGCAGCCAAAATCCAATTCATTTCAAATCTAATTGTTACTTTAGTGATGAAAATACTAAATCATGATAATGTGTTATCAGTTTATTCTCTCAGTCCTTTCCAAATAATTACTGGAAATGCTTCCCAAATAAACATAGCTATGCCGAGCTGCTCACTCATTGCATAACCTGCCTTCTCCTCTGGGATAACATTGCATATGTCCTCCAGGAAGCCATGTAAAATAGTAGCTTCCTCCTATTTTGATTTGAATGTGATTGAGCATTTGCGTCAATCAAAGTACCATGCGAAATTATTGTTAACCTCAGGAAAGCAGCAGCTTCTCAAAGCTGTTTGTAATACACAGACATTTCTCTGGAAAATAGTCTATCTCCTGAAAAATGTAATTTAGAATTTGAATTTAACATATTAACATTTAGTATGCCAGCTGACCAGTATGCTCAAATTTTAACCTTTTCTAGTTTCTATTGGAAGTCTCAGGATAAATTCGAAGACTGTTACCAAGTCTCTCTCAGCCTTCTCTCCTTTAAGCTAAGTAGTGCTACATCTTTCAATTCTTCCTTGAACGTCATGTTTTCCAGCCCTCTGATCATTCTTTTTCACTTTGGACATTTCCCAGATTGTCTCTGCCATTCCTGCGGTGTCTCACCAAGCTAGGATCAAGTAATCCAGTTGAATTCATATCAATACTAAATGAAGTGGAAGAGATATTTTGGGTACCTTGCAGGCTATATTCCTGCTAATACAGTCACCCTTGGATATGCCTTCTTGGCAACAGCCTGATATTGTTGACTTGTGGTGACCGACTGTACTTTCTGTTCCCTTTTTCTAAATACTTGCCATGTAGTCAAGTGTTGCCTGTGCACCTGCTTACTTCTGCCTAACTGTATTTTCTTGCTCTTGAACCTTTTTAATTTCATCCTGTGCTTGCAATCCATTTCTCCAATTTATCAAGATTATTTTGAATTCTATGCCCGTCCTCCGTTGTGTACTTGGCCTCACCAAGCTTAGTGCAAATTTGCTGAAGGGCCCAGGTCTGGGCAATGATTGGGTATGATGCAGGTAGGCAGAATTGTAGGTGGACTTCTCAGCATCACTGCTGGTTTAGCTAGCTAGAGCTTCAGGTGCCTACGTGCGAGAAGCACATCTTAGTGAACATGCAGACACAGCCCTGATCTAAGTAGGGAGATCACGCCATGGTTGTATTGTGTGGGATAACAACAAATGCAATGAATTGACTGGTTCAAATGGGCTACAATCCCCAGTAACTCTGTGCCCACGTAGTCCATTTCCGGTTGCATTCAGCAGACCCTTCTGGACTTCTGAGAAGTTGAAAATTGAAGCTGTGATCAACCTGTTCTTTCTTTTAATGTATACATAGAGTTTGGCAGAGTTTAAATAGGAGGTAGTAGGTAAGTAGGAAACTTGTGTAGGCCAGATTTCATTCCAGGCTTTTCTCAAGTGCATAACAATCCTTTTTTTTTTTATTTACATGATACGTAGCTTGTTTTTAAAGAGCTTTTTAGCAACTACTGTCTAGTTAGTTATTTTCAATTAGCAGTTGCTCTTATTAGTACTTTTACTAGTAACTGTGGTTTTGAATTGAAGTATTGGTTTTGTACTTAGACTTACAGATAATTATGAAGTCAAATTATAAGGGACTTTTTTTGCTAATTGTGATTGTTGGGAGGAGACTCAGTGAGCTATATAAATCAAAGATTAGTCAGATGTTTTTCAAGTACATATCCTGCAATTTGAACCATGCTATTTAGGATTGTATGGGCTGCTTAAGCATGCATGAGGAGGAGAACCCTGACTCCACTGGAGTAGTGCAATACCTTTAAACCATGTCAATGGATCCAGAATTTAATTCAATTCACAGCTTCAATATCTCTCTGCATTCTCAATTGACAGTTATAAAGAGTTGCCCCAGTGCCCAATAGCTAAAGGCATCTTTCCCACCACCATGCAGCTCTATGCTATTCTACTCTTTCTTTCATGTTTCTTAAACATAATGCTGCTTCTCTCCAGGCTTTGCAGCAGATGAATTCTGTATCTGCAGAAGAGAGCAGGATACATATCAAAATCTGTTGCGTATCTGACCAGCATTGGCACAGCGGGCAGCAGGATGTACAGGTCAATGTATTCTGCTGTGAGTATTTGTGTAACATAGCATGCCAGAAATGGAACACGGAGGGAACACTCTCGCCGGGGAAAACAAGAAGGAAATCCACAGCAGTTTGAAATACATTACTCTTATGATGATCACCTCGTGTTTTCCTAATAAAAGGCCATGGAACCTCACCCAGCAATTCAGCATTAATGTAAGGTTTTAGAAGGACTATTGTTTTTATATAGGGATTCGAATCCAACACGTCACCAACTATGTTGTTCACACAGTTAGTTTTCCTTGCTGCTGAACATTTCTACTGGTTTTCCTTTGCATTTATCTGTCTTCAATAGAATGTATGGAGCCTATTACATTTTTTTTCCAATAGATTAGAAAGCCATCTATGCTCCCATTTCTGTATTCATAGACCATAATTCTTTGTTAAACTTCTCACATATTAACCTAACAATTGGAGTTTCTAAAGGCTCCCTATCATCACAAATTATTAGTATAATTTCTCTCAGTTTTACTGACCCTTGGTTTTCTGGAGATGTTTTTTCAGCACATTTTCCCAGTAATGATCTCTCTGAAACCACAGAGAGGTGTAATAGCACCAACAACTCCTACCAGCTATCCCCCATCTTGTACAGTAAGAATAACTTTTGCCTACACTTTGCTCTGAGAATGCGTGTCTGCTTGGGTCTGCTATTACTGTTTCTTTCTTTTCGGAGTCACTGCTTTTCACAAAACCATTTTCCATCTTGGACATGAGACCAATTTTCTTTGTTCTTTTAATGAACAACTTTGTCTTCTCTGTGTTAAAATATAGTCCAGACCTTACTAAGTGATCTTAGTTGGTCTATATTAGTGGCCTGCCCTTCCCATTATGTATCACTCTATAACTTTTTGTAATTTGCAGCTTTTTCCAGCAATAATTTTATATATTTTTTTCAGATCTTTCAGTGTGGTTTGGATCCATTTAGTATGAACCACACTGATGTTAGACATTGCTGGGGTTTTTACCAAAAATGCTGTAAAGTTGTGAGCCAAAGCCCTACAGAAATCTTACAGAAGTTTCTTTATCAAACTAATTCATAATCTTATGGGAAAATAGGAAGTTGTTTTTTTTCTTTCTGACAAAACTGATTTTCTATTTTGACTGGCGTTAATTGTACTATCATCCTTTAATTGTACACTGATTGCTTCCTGTACCAGCCTTTCCATCAGTTTTCTGACGTTGATGTCAGGCAAAATGATCTGCAATTTCCTTATTAAATAATGGAACAATGCTTGCTTCTCCTCTGTCTTCAGGAATTCGCATGGGATTTCAAGACATGTTTTTCTTAGTTTGGTTCTTTTTAATTTTATCTTACTGAGGTTTAGGGTTAATACCTGTTAAACAGGTATTATTTTACTTCCTGATATCTTGGAATCTTAGTAGTGAACATATGAATTTCTGCTTTGATAGATCACATGAGGAATATTTTAGTGGCACAGAGCTTGTTAATCTTTCAGTACTGTTTGTTACTATCACTATGAAATCTTCATAACCCAGGATATAACATTCACAAAAGTGTATATGCAGTTAATTTCATTGTTTTCTGTCTTACCATAATGAGTAAAACTGCTGTTTAGTCATTGCCCTGGAAACTCTGTGAAGCACCTGCTGTACACTAAGGTGCCCAGAAAATTTGTATCACAATGCAGTCCTGCTACAAATAGATAAAAGTAATAAATTTGGCTAGTGCCAAAGTTTTAAAGCATTTTGTGAATCTAAAATTATACTCTCTCACTGACATTATTTACTTAGAGTAATAGAAGACTTGATCTTGTCGAGACCCCAAAGTAATTAAACTGTTGAACATTTCCTATTGATCTATGTGGAAGACATTTTTGAAAGATGAGGTGTTCCTTTGACCCAGCGTGCACTGTACTTAACTGAATAAATTAACTCTTTTTGACCCATTAGGAGGAAACATACTTTAGTAAAACTGTGATCTGATTTATTCATGAGAACAAACATCACTGGTATTCTATATGCAACACTGGTTCTGGAAAAATAATTATGAATGAAAGTCATTGCTATACTTTCTAAAGACCACAATTGGAGTCAGGACTTCTTTGTACTGAAAGCTGTACCACAAATATATCTTTCGCTTGGGTGGGTATGTCATCAAATATTCACATATTTTTTTAATTTATGGAAGGAGGAGGGGGAATGGAGGTTTGTACCCAGTCCAATACAGAGCCTACAAGTAAACACATAATATAACACTGAAGTATTACGCAGTGGGCATAAAAATTGTTTTCAGGGCATTTTAGGAATGCACAGGCCTATTCTGGTAATTAAGTAAAGCGTTAATCTGTGATTGTGAAAGATCAACAAAAAATTAAACAGTAAAAAAGGTGAATAGAGTGATTACTTATGTATAACATTCAGATTATAATCTAAAGGTATAACCACAAAATCTTCACTGTTCTGAATAAGCAAGGAAAACATGTAAGAGATTAGTTTGTAACTAAGGCTAACTGCAGCACTGCTAAATGGATATATTGGGCTTGTATGGCATTTTAATTATACTCAAGAACAAAATGTATGAGAACAATCAGATTGAAAAGAGGTTGTTATACATGAATATGTGTCTATTTCTGGATCCCATTTGATTTTTTTCGGAGGGTATGGCATACTCAGGATCCTTCCATTTTCTCCTTCAGTTTTCATGCCTATCCCTCAAGACATCTGTGGTGTAGATATTTGTTCAGCCAAGGGAGTCTGAATGAGTGTATTCACAACGTACCATTGCTGATCCCACATCAGCTGCAATCTGATGGAGAGGTGTTCCCCACAGTGGCTGTTCATGCCGCCTCATCTCTTTTTTTTTAAGCTTTGGCTGACCTGAGGACCTGGAGCCTTCAAAACCTTTTGATACTAGGTAACTAGTTTCTGTCTGGTAAATAAAAGAAGAAAACTATTAGAGCAAATCAGTGAAATAGATCGTTAGACTTTCCCATCAAATAGCTTGGGGTCAGCACTGCCCTGCCTTCCTGAAGAAGTGAAGCTGTATTTCTCAGGAAAATAATGAGTGATCCAAGAGCTACCAGGTCCAAATTGTCATGGCTACATATCTTTTCACACTTGGAGCTCTGTTTCTGAAATTGTTACTTACATTTCATCATTGGCAGGTTGCACACTGTTAGGTTTCTGAGGCAGGGGTTGTCTGTGGTCATGTGTTTCTGCAGCATTTAGCAGAGTTGGTACTTTCCGTGCTGCTGTAAAACCAATACAAATGACAAAGTAAAACAATTTTTGTTGGCACCCAAATACCATTTGCATCTCTTAAAAGCTTTTCTATTAATCAGTGTCCCCCCATTAGATCGGTGAGGACAGCAGTAGTTGTCACTGTCCTATACTACTGATGGCTATAACGAAGTGGAAAGATTTTTCTATAGCCTAAGGCTATAGAGAAAAAGTTTGTCATAGCTAAAATTACATCAGATGAGTCACTTGGGTTTAGTATTGCATTTAGTCTTCTAAACCACTGGGGAGATGATTTTTAATCTATCATCTGTGCTTTCTATAGCCATGGGGGTTACACAGCTACTTCTGGCAGCTTATACCATGTCCTAGGAGAGACAGAGTTATGTCCACAGTGTGTTGCAGGCTGCAAGGGACACCGCCCGATTCTCAAATGTGGCAGACCTGATTTGGTGTCTTTGCTCCCAAATGGATAATGTGAGTGCCTGAAAACAGCACAGACCTCACCAGTGACTGCCTGATCTGCTGGCCTGCGGGCTCCTGGTGAAAGAGAAACTCAGCCACTCGGCCCTGAAAACAGGTAGTTAGCTCATCCCTGAGCGGGGCCAAGCCCATAGGGGTACTCTGAGGGAGTCGGCAATAGGCAGTTCTGGAGTATAACAGGGATGTAGTGCCTGAATGGGACACCGGTAGGGATGTAGGTGACTGTTCATGTCTTTAAGCAGTCGATTAGGTACCTTGGGATTTAAAATGTCAGCAGTGCCATATGTAAGTACTCCTGGAAGCCACAGCCAAGCATCAGTGACCAGCTACCTGGGATTTTTCACTTTAAAAATTTAGACATAAATTTATTTTGGTAGAATATGAAAATGTGAACTGTGGCTTTCATCCTTTAAAAGCAAAAAGTCTCATATCCAATAAAGGAGGCAAGTACCTGCATGTTAGCTGTTGTGGCACCCCAGTTTTAAGGCCTTCAGTGTAGATTTTAGACCAGGGGAGAATCTAACTGTGTGAGAACAAAGCTGGCAGAAAGAGCTAGGTTCATGGGGACAGTGATACGGAAATAAGCACATAATTTTGCTAAACTGTTCCAGTTCGGAACAACAATATTAAGGAGACTCTTGATGAGCCTAGAACTCCTTCCAGCTGCTTGGGAGCTACTGGCTGTGCCTGACATTCCTGCTTTGCGGCTGCAAAGTCTGGTCTCTTTTTAGAAACCCGAAGAAAAAGCATTTAATTTTTATTTGAGCTTATTGAATTTATTTTAATTTTATTTCCCAAGTAAAATGGTTACGTGGAAACAGAAGTTCATGTGGTGTTCTCACGGCTCGAATAATAATATGAGCACTCTTGAGGAAGTGGAATGTGACAGAGCATGGGCCAGCCTGCGAGGACAGCTGCGTGCTTGCAGGCTACGGCCTTGCTTCTCAGCTTATCCTGCACCAAACACATACGTATCCCCTGCTATTTTCCTCCTTTCCATATGAAACCGGATAACAGAGGTGCAAAATGGACTGAAAGGCAGGATTTTTGTGTGTGTGGTACATGGCCTTTATYTGTTATTTTGTTTTCCTTTGTTAGTAGATGTAGAAGATCTAGAAGAGGGACTTTCTGTGTTTTATAGGAATTCTATGCTACCTAGAGCACATGGTAAACAGTGCCAGTACAGTGAGATTAACAGATAAAAGCACATGCAGAAAAGTATTGCAGTACGGGACTTCAATACATTTATACAGACTTCAGATTCATTTATACTGCGTGATCTGAATTTGCCGTGTATGCATTTTGATTATAACTGCCAAAATCTGTTTTATCTTTGACAGCTGACTTTATGGGTTTTGTGAGGAAAAACCACCGCTGATTAAATTTGTATTGGCAGGATTGGATTCTGTATTTACAGGAAAACGGCTACTGCAGGCCCCCCTGAATCACATCTCTTCCTCTGTTCGTACTTTAAGGACCTGAAAACCCAAGATAAATCAGGAAGCATTTGCCACCGTATGTTCTTTCAGTATAAAGGGAACCCAACATGTTATTGATAACTGACCAGAATAGTTCTTTTGATAAATTTACGTCTCCTATCACTCTGCTGTTTAAGTGTCTTTCGGATGTGGATTTATTTATCCTTCCAGCATTTCTGGCTTAGGCAAAATCTTTTTGTTAGTTTATAGGAGATAAATCACAGCTATTCCCTTTAATTTCTTAGTGGCTGGCTCTTAATTTCTTGATCTCTGTCTGTGTGCGAACAAAAATACAACCTGTTTTGCTACTTAAAAGTAGTTTGGGGAGATAAGAGAATACAGAGTTGTATGGAAGGAAAACTATCAAAAGGGAAAAAACCCAAATCAGTCATCTTGATGGTTTTGAATTTTTAGTGAGGTTGAAAGATGTTCATTTTATATGGACTGATATTCAGTTTAACTGATGCATGGAGTTTAATATTGCTACTAGGAAAAACAAATTTTGCCATTGCTGTAATCTTGTAATTCTATTGCTTGCTATAGTATGAATTATTTAGAATGGAAAATGTATAACAAAAAGGATATAAATATATATATAAACAACAGGAACAGGAATTGGAATTCTATAATGCTTATAGTTAGTAATAAGGGAA
The DNA here is from genome assembly GCA_030449065.1 of Oceanodroma leucorhoa. Taxonomy (NCBI): domain Eukaryota; kingdom Metazoa; phylum Chordata; class Aves; order Procellariiformes; genus Oceanodroma; species Oceanodroma leucorhoa. Next base: position 6,283,147 of record JASVER010000042.1, read on the forward strand.
AAAAATAAAGAAATATAAGTTGTTCTTAAACTAGTCAATAAAGTTGAAAGTGAACGCTGCAAGTTCTCCCAAGAGCTTTCCAGCCATAAAAACTTGTAGAATATAGATTTTAACACAGATACAACCCTGCTGAGCATTGAGCTGAAACAGGCACAGTACTATTGTTTTCATTTGCTAACAGTCCTTGCTTGCTGCGGTGGTCCCTGAAGGTTCAGGCTGTTTTTCATTCAGAGCGGCTCAAAGCATTGGGACAGTTTGGTCACTTTACATCTCAGTAGGAAAGCTTCAGATTGAAACAACTTCCCTCATTCAAAAATAGAGCTTCTTTCTCCCCACCCCCCAGCCCTCCAGATTCTTGCTGTTTCTGAAGAGCTATGCTCAAGAATAGTAATATAAAATAATTTCTGAAGCTCTTACTGCAAGTTAATAAAAAAAAAAGAGTGAAATGTCTTTCAGTTTGTGTGTTTATCTGTGTCTTTGAATATATGTCAGTTCCTTTTACTCCAGGATCCTTCAAATCCACTAGCCAGCCTCAGGCAAATCTGGTGGAAGGATAGAGATAACAAAATAGTGTGAACATTTCAAAAAAATAAGACCCCCATTGAAAAGAGACACAGTGTTAGCGCCCTCATTGAACATCTCAGGAGAGGACAGTACCCATGCAGCAGAGAGCTTTAGAGCCTGCCAGCGCTGGAGCTTCAGCTGGAGCTCTGTAAGGTCCCAGATAGGTGTTAGACAGTGAGGTCTCTCCTGCACAGGTTCCTCACTGTCTGCAGTGTTAGTATAATTCAATTAAAAATCTGTCAGTCACAAAATACAAATAGAAAAAATGCAGCTGGATTTATTCTGATGCTCCCAGAACAAACGGCTCTCCTGCTTCAGGCTGGAATCTCCCTGCTCTCTTGCTTCTTTCCCTCTGCTAAGGTTGAGCTTAAGCATTTCTTACCCACTACTTCAAAAACAGGGTGGAGATACAGCCTAACTTTCATTTGCCCTCCTATTTTTAGTTTATTTTTGGAAGGAATCAGAGAAATGTCCCTCTGCGTATTGCCCATCATCCTATAAATACACCTCCAGCTTCCAGGTCAAGAGTAAAGTTCTTTTTTGATATCTCTGGTGTTCTCACCACATTTCACCATATTCCTTTTCATTTGCACTCTTATCATCACCAGTGCTTGAAAATACCTTACACTCTAGTGCAAAAGCACAATATCGTCTCCTCTTCAAATCTCCCTCAGAAAACTCTTCTTTCGTTCCATTTAGAAACAGAAGTTAATAGCAATAGAGAGGCATCATTATCTGACCATGCACACTGGTGGTTCTGGTTTATTGCTGTCCTTTTGATCTCACCATATACTGCTCACAGATCTGTACTGCTTAGTAAAGGTCCTTGGGACATGGACCAGGCCTTTGTGTTTTGTACATAGTGTTGTTTCTGTTCTCTGGCTGAATGTCTTGACCTTTAAAAGGCAACTCTGAGCCTGTCAAAATGTGTTTTATTTAATCAAGAATCTAATTCAGAGATAGCAAATCTCTGTTACAGACCTGAAATTCTCTCCGCGTACTGTTCATGCCAACCCAGCTTTGCCCACACAGATGTTCATGAAGCTCAAATAAAAAGAGCTGTGAACACAGAAGAAAAGGCCTTCAAAAGGAGAAGAAAAGCTTTTCTTAATATTTACTTTCTTTCTTGTTGACAAAACGGGCAATTTGGGTTCAGGTTAATCTGGTTTTATTCCAAAAATGAGAAAAATATAACTGATATTTTATTCCTCAGCAGAGCAGATTAATCAGCGAGCTAAGCACAACACAATGAAATGAAACAATTTAAAGAAAGCCATTAAAGGTAAAAACATTCGTGTAATCAACAACAATGTTCCCTTCAGTACAGGACATTACAAGAAAGCTGGTTGTGCCGTGGGCCTTGTTGATTTTCACTGACTACGAAGTAGAAGAGAAACTTTCTGCATAAATCCTTGGGTGCTAATGCAGGAAGGTGGCTGTGTAATCTGAGCTGTCTGACGCTGGCAAAGTGGCAGACTGTAAGCCCACTGCCTAAAGAAATTATTAAAAAAATCAGTGCTGGGAGGAGAACTTGCTGTTTTATTAATGTTTATCAGATTAAAGAAGTGAAATAACTGAAGCAATATGAGCAGTGCATAAAAGCAGAGGAATGAAAGGAAAAAATGCTTTTGAAGTGTGCCAYGGCCTCTCTCAGAGAGCCTCTCATCGATCTCCCTTCCAGTTCATCCTGTCAAACAGCTGGCGTGGTGTGTGCTCCGCAGGCAGATGAGCAGCATCATTCATACAGCTGTGCTATCTGGAGCACAGATGCTTTCACTTGTGCTTGGTAGTTCCTAGCCAGCTTCCAGAATTTTGGCAGAATCATTCACAGACGTTTGACACACAGAGATGAGGCAGAAATTCATTGAAAAGGGATATGAAGTTAATACATAGACTCGTCTTACTGTTCTCTTTATCAGACCCTATAAAGTCCACCTCTGTGGATCTGGTAGGAAATGATATATGCACACTGCATTAAAATCCTCTTGAAAGCTATACGTCCCAGAAATTAAGGAAAGAAGCCCTTTCTGCATTATTTGTAGGTGAGTTTCAATGTGCTTATGAAAGGCACTGATCTGTCACTGCTAGGGCCGAGGTCCTTATCCACAGAGTACAGTGCATGGCTCGCTCGTCAAAGAGCTTTTTAATGTGCCTGAACAGTGACTTAGATTTCCTTGTCCTAGATAAGTCTCTGCCTGTTCACATCCCTTGGCTCCTTTAGGTCACTGCAGTTTTGCCAATAGTGAAAGTAGTAATGACTTTCTTATGTTAACATGGTCTGCTGGAAAGTGACTGGAATAAAAACCCTCACTTCTCGCACACTGCCAAACAGCCTCCAGATGGATGGTGGGCTTAGTTCCTACTGACTAGAAGATTTCATTGAAAGAAGAAAGCTTGAGGCAGCACATACATGCTATTAACTGAAGTGCGTGTTCTACTGGTTGTGGTTTAACTCATTCGCTATGCCTGGCTGCTCTGCAACCTCTTATTCTCTAATTCATTGCTGCTGCTGGGTATCTCAGCAGCCTAGCAGAGGTGTGAGGCTGGAGCAGCATACTTTTCTTCTCAATACCACACATTTGCTGCAGTTGACTGAACCTCTGCGTCAAGAGCTTTTACCCTCAGGGCAGTTCCACAGAATACTGCTGTCTCCCGGGTCCTCCTCAGCATTGCTGTCGGAGTGGTAGGACAGTTGCTTGGGATTAATGCCAGTACATGAGAGTGCAGAATTTAGACCAAAGACCCTTCTCATTATTCCTAAGGATGAAACCTGTCCCTATAGAACTCAGTGGAAACTGAGGTGGCCCTAAGGCACATTTATAAGAAAAGACAAAAACAAACTACTGACAGACAACAAGTATTTTAACAAGAGCATCTAATTTTTCCCTTTTCATCACATTATGCAATGTACGGTGAGCACTGTATTTGCTGGCAAAGGAGGGAAGTCTGGGGAATCTATTCATTTTCCTCCACATTTAAACAAACATGTTCTCTTAACCATGACCAAGAAAGGAAGCAGAAGTACTTAGCAAACTTACATTAAGTGTTCTAACTCAATGTTTATATTTTGTTCCTGAAAAATATACTGACTGTATTGATAGCATAGTAGCGTTCAGCTYCCGCAGTCTGATGTGGGAGAGGGCTCAGTGAATATTTTTAACCTTGTATGGAAACTTAATTTTGTTTTCAAAATACCTGCAGCTCAGAACAGTCTGAGCCATTCTGAAGCAAAAATTGTGGCCTTCAAAGAAAGTTCATACGACTCCCGCAGGGTAATCACATCTGGGAGAAAAAAGCAAGTAGTGTCCAGAGATAGGACTCCCTCTGAGGAAATCTATCACTTCCCCTAACTTTCTAGTATTTTGGTAATGTGATTTTAAGACAGAGGTCTTGTGAACACCAAGGATACTCCTGTAGGAAGATGATTTCTTTCAACCAGATAGCTGTTTTAGATTAATTCCAAATCACGACATAATGCCACTATCAACTAAGGTTTTATAGATTTGCATTTGATGGATAAACCTGTGATTTCGCTTACAAATCTGGAAGCTTCTGAAGATAAATACCAATATTTATGAAATTGTTCTCTATTCCCATAAGTCTGTATTTTCAGGTATCGTGCCAGAAGTTCTTACTTTTGGAAATTTAAATCAGATTTTAAATATGTGATTGAAAAGATAATTTGATCTTGAGAAGCAGAAATATTTAAATTTTATTTACTTTTTATTCTCATCTGATTCATTTTGAACATTTCATGCTACAGTTCCCTTGTGTGTAAGTAAACTTTTACTAGTTAAGGATGAGCTGCAGCTTCCAAATGCAATCTCCAAAGAAAAAGGAAAAATAATGAAGAACTATTGTTGTATTTTAAAAATACATCTGAAAGATTTGGGTAAAAGATTTTGATTTCTTTCCAGAGCTATCATCCCAGTTATCAAAATAATGGCCCTCCTGCCACAGAAAGGATAAGTCATAAACTGCATTGCATGGCAGATCTTATATTTTTAATGAAGAGCGTTGTCATTGTGTGGCTTGGTTTTCCTCAGGAAAGTCCCACATCTTTCGCAGAGTTGAAACAAAATGTTTTGCTCTTACTTATTAGCTGCCTTGAAATAAATTAAATTAATTGTAATGACAAAAAAAGGAGGAATTGTGAAAGACAGGTATTTTATGGCAAGGAGTGGCTCATTGTTTCATATTTCTGTGATAATGACAGGATATGATGCATAGATTCGTGCCCATCATTAACCTTGCCAAATGCAGTAATGCAGTAGAAACATCACAGGCTTAGGGTGAGAAATGGCTGCAGTGATACCTGGATTCAGCTTTGCTGTCCACTTCACCATCATACTCTTATCACTACTGCAAAACTAAATAAAGCACAGTCACTCTTTATGCAGTAGGTCAAATTCTTCTCTTTACCCTCTACTGTATGCTTTGAGTGACTCATTTCACTAGGGTTTATCTAGATTTATGCCAGTTTAGTGAAAAGCAGAAGCTTATTCAAAATGACATTTTGTCCTCTGGGAGATTTGCACCTGAAGTGGTATTTCTATCAGACCTGTAAGGAAGTGCCAAATCTGGATGATGGTAATGTGTTTATTTCACCTTCGTAATTTTGCTTTAAAAGCTGTTACTATTTTTCATTGCACTACCAGATTCAGCTTTTGCTAAAATAACATTTTTACTGCTTGTGTACCACAGTAGTTTACAGAAATGGTCTTGTCTCTGTCTCCAGTGCTGTCATGGGAATACTTAGTACTGTCCATCAGTCTGAATATCTCTGAGTGACTAATATAGTGGATGAGCCAGATCAGCCCTATGAACTTTGCTACCGCATACAAAGTACCATGATGTTCAGTAAGAGCTCAGTGTAGCTATAGGTTATCTGTATGATCAAATGAAGTAAATAGATAGGTATCCTCTGGATTCAAGAGTATTTGTTCTGATGCTTTAAGGACCTTATTCTCCATAACTCTGTGAGCTTAATTCAGATTTACATTGGTAAGGAGAGGAGATTCAGGTCATTTTTGCTCAGAAATAACAGGTATAAAAAGGAAAACAACAAAAGGTCTTGACAATTTTTTCTTGGCAATTCCAGCTTCCCCTTAGAAGCAAATAYGCATGCTTTTTTTTTTTCAAAATGACGCAGATGTCTCCACACGTCCATAGCTTGGGAAGACGCAGATGGACGCATGTTTTGAGAAAAAACAACAGGCAGTCAGTTTGGAGAGGAAAAACAGTCTTTGATATTTTGTGGCTGTTACTTTTTGATAGAGGCACGCACACGCAGTCAGCCCTGCCGTAACAGAGGGGGAGCTGGGCAGCCCCGCACAAGTGCTTCACCCTGAATCTCCACAGCTGCTAGTGCCGGTCTTAGAGTCGCAGTGCGCTCTGCCGTGCGCGCGTGGGGTGGAGGGAGTGTGCAGCGGGCACGGGCAGGCTGCGGCGAGGCCTGGCCGTCAGCTCTGTCCCGACAGCTGTGCTGCTGGGATAGCGGGAGGCGATGCTCAGGCACAGCCAGAGGTATGCGGTGTGGGGGCTTAGCACGGGCCGGGAGCACGCTGGTCTCGCTCAGCCTGCTCTTCTGTTTGAATTGGCTTCTTCATGGAAAAGAATAATTTCCATCTCACAAATTAATATATGGCCAYGGTGCAGAGACCGGCAATAAAATACCAGTGGAAAGATGGGTGGAAAACTGGAGCTGTGAACCAGAGAGAGACACTGAGTACCTTAGCGGCTCAAGTTCTCAGTTTCATGAGCAGGGCTTCCAGCAGTGCAATTTCTTCCCATAGACAAGTAGGGTTTTAGTTATGTTTCCTTCCTATTTTCTGCCATTTTTGTCTAATTGGCTAATTTTTAGTGGCTTGATATAGCAAAGAGTCAGAATTCCTTATCTCCATTTCTACCACTGTCATGATCTAGGATTATTTTTGTTATAAATGATTATTTGTTATAACTAATTATTAATTTATTTCTGGACATAAATAAATAAAAAACAGTCCCTGACCAAAATCGTTCATAATTTAACATAAGCAATAATTTACATTATTTAATTATCTTTGTCTCAGATTACTTCAGCTGCAAACCAGGTATAAAATATTTATTTTAATTTACAAAGGCATTGCAAGCTTTCCTTCATTAACACTTGTAAAAAATGTTTACAGAAGAGAAATAAGAGGAGCTATATCATGTGAAAGTATTACTGAGGGGAGGAGAAAGATGTGGTCAATTCACAATAAATATTCAGAATCCCATATGGAGAAGTGCACTGAACATAGGCTTGAAACACCAGCCTGCCATTGTCATCTAACTGAATTTGGCCAGAGGGTACACTACAAATACGTGGGATCTACTTTATCATAGGTTACACCTCACTTGCCTTCTACACTAGAGCATTGATCTCTGATTTTGAATAATTATTTTTCCATGTATCAAATCATTTGATATATGAAAGTATGTTAGTGACTGGAAGTGGAGAAAGTTGCCAATTTATCTTTTCTAAGAGATCATCTTGGAATCAGCAAACTGTCAAACAAGGTTTTATTCCTGTTGCTGAAGTAAGAAGGATTGCACTGCCTGCTTTGACATTTCCAGCCAGACATTTCCAATTAAAAGTCTGCCATCTACCTACGGCTTGTACAGGAAAGAATTTTGTCTCCTTTTGAAATTTCCTGTACTGTCGGTGACACCAGGCAATTCTCTGAGTTGACCAATGTAAAAGAGCATAAGGGAGATCAGAGAAAGAGAGAAAGGGGTTTGGTCTGTATCAGTTATAAACAGCAGGAGAAGAGAGGCTGTTATTTCATCACCGCAGCCTCGACCAGTGAGTGGATACTATTGCATGTGATCCCTGAAAGACTCCTTAAGTCTTTTATCCAACCAGACTGGGAAAACTCATATCTATATCAAAAGTTTTCACACACTACCATAAAGTACTCGGTTATTAGGGAAACTTCAAATTCCTTTTACCACTGCAAGAATAAAATTGTCACTTTGGAACTTGTCTTCTATTAAAAGGAAAAAAACCCTATAAGTCTKTCCAGGAACTTAATCAGAATAAGTTTTCAGGGAAAATTTTCTTTTTAGGAGAAAACCCCCACTTAAAAGCCCCACGTGGCACAGATTCAGCATATGATTACATAGCAGTGGCTGTGCAGCAGTGGAGAGTGCTGGTGGGTACTCACAGGTACGTTGTTTGGCAAGGTAGAGCAGACAGTGTTTAGCTTTGGTTATGTCAGCTCTAGCCAATAAAATAATTGCCATTATTTAATAATCTTAATCTGTGATTATGGGGAATTGCTGGGAAATAGCTACAGTGGTCAGGCATTTTGCCAAATGATAGTCTCTTGGGACAAATTGTGGCCACCTTATATGTCAACTAGGTTTCTGCCCTTTAAAAGGGGAGATGGTAAACTCCACTAACACCTTATCAGGGAACAAAATGGACCAGAGTACTTTAGTACTGCTTCCTTCAGTGTCCTAAGGGCTTTCTATAGCATGGCAGGCCATATTCCTAATGGAAAAGAAGACTTGTTATGCCTTTGCTTGTCACAAGGCTTTCATTGTCCTGAGCAGTGACTTTACATTAAAATGATTTTCCCTGAAAAATGGGTAGATAATTCACAGCAGAAAGTGGTGGGTTGAACTGAAGCCTTCAATACTAATGAAATGGCTAATGATCTGAAATTATTCAGGGGAAYAGGCCTTATTACATGCAATGCTGTAGAGAATGACACTTTCCTGACTCATTTCACATCCCAGATGCAGGACTTGTTTCTGTCAGCCAGCCGTTTAGTGAGGCTGCTGAGTTGGGTCCTGTTCAGGCTCCAGCTAACCAGACTGATAAGGTTAATGCCCCGCAGTGCAGGTTATTTAAAGTTTCTCATCAAGACTTGCCCTTCCTCCAGCAGTGGTTACCAATCCCTAAAATTTGGTGCCACAGCTATTCATGAAATTTGTGCTAAACACCGTTCATTCAGAGGAAAAAAAAAAAAAGCAACTCAAACTACTCTTAGTAATACTTAAACTAACCTGGATTATTTTGAAATATCTGTCTTAAGGACTTAACTACCTGTGAATTATGTCAACAAATGTAGGGAGATGGTAATCTAGAAGTGTGATCATGACAGAAACCTTTTCATCCAGTTGATTTGCAGCCAAAATAAGACAAGTGGCTTCTCCCTATGTCTTCTTTTCCAAGGCCTTATGGTACTGTTTGTTTGAGAAGTGAAGCTTCTCTGAAACCAAAGATAGCCAGAAAAAAGAACAATTTAATTTACAATATAATTTACAATTTAATTTAATGCTGAGAAGGCATTCTGAGMAGCATGGTAGTAATATAGCTATAGAGGGAGAGTGACATAAATAAACTTGCACTAATGTCAGCACTAATAAGGATCCTGTTTTCAGTAGCTGAGTTAATGTGGTCAGAACTAGCTCAATTATGTCTGTGCTGTACTACAGCATGCAGTGCAGATAAAACCAGGAAAACATTGCAGYGTCTGTGTTTCAAGGCTAGCTCTCATGGCAGCAAAATATTTGAGATTATTCCAGTTGTGCTCATGGGGAATTTTCACAAATTCTTATTTTCAACTTACAAGGAGATACAAAGCTTTCTTTTAGTGACTTAGAAGAGAGTTTTAAAGAATGACATACCAGTACCTAAGTCTCACTTCAAAGGCTGCTACAGTTTTCATGATAATTTTAAGAGTTGGCGTATTCTGTTGTGTAGTGCACTGGATTGGAAGTCAATAGAGCTGGTTTCTAACATTTCATCTCTTGGAGCTTATTTCTCCTCCTACCTCTGGTCTATTAGGAGCTAACAATCTAAATCTACAAGGCAGCCTCGTATTACAGATATTGCACAGTTCTAAATACAGCAGCAACACGTTATTCAGGTTCTCAAGTGCTATTGTAAGACATATAATAAATAATATTAAACATTACCTTGAGAGGTCACTTTTCAGTTTTATGGTGAGAATAGAGATGCAAATGTGGAATTCAGCTGTGTGGATGAAGACTTTGGGGGCTTTAGAAATGCTAGTCGTTTTAAAGCTGTAACTTCATCTGTGAGCTTGCAGGCATTTCAAATAAAATGCTTTATTCTTTGAAGGTATGTATGCATGGATATAATTGGTCAAGTATGTACAAAAACCTACCTACAGAACTTGCCTCTGTACATATTTAGGTAAACAGAGGGATTGTTTCTATAAATTATAACAAAATGTACAAATTGTATAAAAAATGACATTGTAAAATGTTGACTGAAAAGTTCAACCAAGCACTAGATACAAATTGACTTTGAATTCCAAGATTCCAAATAAACATATTTTTGCCTCTCTAGATTTATATAAGCTGTTCTAGTTCTCCACTAATTTCCTCTTAGTTCTCAGAGCTGTGTTTATACTTGGTTCATTTGGCCTACTTGAGCATCCTTTTCTACCGCTAGTCCCTAGATTTGATTTTCAAGTTGAATACTCTTCGGGGGGTGCTCAGCACATCAATCCCTAAATTTGGAAAGCATAGCATCAATTGTTATGATTAACTGCCTTTAGAGTACATTGTAGTAGTGAGTTAAATGATGGATTTCCCAAAGCTTCCTAAAGAACTGTTTCCTTCTTTAGACCAGGGCACATGCTCTGCTATCTGTTTAATCGAGTGACAGAAGGAACAGCCGTAGTCAAAAGCCAGAAGAGGGATGATTATCTAGTCAGATAATTTGAACGTCTTTATAAATTGACTCCACAGCGCAGTAAAGTATAATTTCATTTTCCTCCAGACATGAAAAATATTAATAAGAAGTCACTATGAATTATGAACAGTACAAAGTGTTCAAACCAACTCAACTGTGAATTTCTTTTGGCAAAATTCCAGAGGTCTAGTTTAATCTTACAGAAAAGATTTTTGGCTTGATACTGTGCTGCTTTTACAGTTCCTTTGTTTTAGTACTAGCAAAGAGAAGCAGAAGGCTGGACCAGCCATTCTTCTTCAGGGAAGAAGCTGAAAAGATCAAGAAGGACTCTTGATATTATMTTTAAAAAAGAAATAGGCTACTGGCTAAGGTCAGGAGTAATGGGAGGTGAGTTATTTCATAACTAGTTTGGATATCTTCCATGAGTTGGTTACAGAAAAATGATATAATTCTGAAATGATAGCAGAGAAAGAACAAATAGCAAATTATTCTAATGAAAGCTTTTGTGGGCAAAGCCTTTTATTATAGCTGTTCAAAATGTGCAAAAGGGTGAAGTAACAAGTGTAAATACATTTTGWTTTTTCTTTGAAGCGATGCCCAGTGTCACTTGAGCTTCATTTGTTCAAGTAAGTAGGAATATAGCGATGCAAAACCAGATGGTGTTTGCTGTTATTGGATGACAGATGTTCGCTTATCCTTGAGATTATGCAGCTAAGTGTAATGCATTTATGGCTGGGTTATGMAAAATACTGAGCACCCTCAGCTCCCATTAACTGCCAGGGCAGCTGSGGGGTCTCAATACCTCCCAGGAGGTGCATAGCACTTAGGAGTCAGGGACCTTATTAGCTGAACTCTTCACCTAAACACTTGCTTTTGAGATTATCCTGATCATCAGTTCCATTGAAATCAGCGTTCAGCATCTTTGGGAYCACTCTCCACTAACCCTCTTTAGGCCTGAAATCAAAGACCTTCCTCTCTTTTCAGGAAATTGATCAAATGCCAAGGAACTGTGTCTAAAATGGTCACTTGATTGATGCAATTATGTGAATGTTGTAATCCCACTAAATGATAACCTTATTGAAACACACATATATRCATTGGGCAGAGGTAATAAAGAGAGATAGGATAATCTTAGTGCTCAGTAGGAAATGCTCAGTAAAAACTAAACAGTTCCAGATGCTGGACAACCTCTTCTTGAACTTAACACTGCTGCAGCATAAAAGTATTGGGCGAGCCCTCTAGCCGGCCTGGATCCTAAGTGCGTCTTGAACACGGCCATCCTAGAATTATTATAGAGATTTTTTTCTCCTTCAAAGGAGGTTTCTTTTGAAATGGCAACCAGCATTTTTGAATTTATTAATATGGACACTGAGATGAGGCTGGAAAAAGTATAAAAGTCAAAGAAGTCAGATTTAAAGAGCCACTGTACGAGTTTATAAAAGGGAAATACAAACATTGAGTGTGCATATAAATACAGTCTTTATATATAATGCACAAATAAATGCATCTTGCAAAGTGGGGTGCTGGCGACCTGCATTTATTAAACGCAGGCACTGAAAATCAGGATTGCATTGTGAGAAGCCTCTCTTAAAGTTCCCACATTTTGTGATCTCAGTTTGAGGTGAATGGTTTCCTATTTTCAGGAATGGTGGAGATCTACATCTTCTTTTGGCAACACTTACGAGTTCTGATGGCTTTGGCAATCTGGGTGTTGATCATTCTAATCTGAGTTGGGCACTCCAAAGGGAGGCACACAATTTTCGTGAATGCTTCTGAAGGTACTGGTTCTTTTGTATTGTATTAAAGTACAAAGGCACATTCCAGAGTTATAGAATAACTCAGTTTTTTTTTTCAAATTAGCAGGAAAGACAATCTGATGAGCTAAATATTGGTTTGGGCCAATGTGTATAAAATGTTTTGGAGGTAACCTAGGAGCAAGTGAATCTTTTAAATTTATTTGTGACAAAATCAATGAAACAATAGTTGTAAACAAAGTAGCAAACCCCCAAAATTATCATATGGTGGGTTCTAGTAAGCTATTTAGGTTAGTCAGGACTAAAGAGAACGATAAGGAATATCAGAGACATCTAAGAAAACTCAGTAAGTGGATAATGCAACTGAAAATTATATTAATTTGGTGATTAATGCATATAATGTATGTTAAAAAGTGATTTCTAGAATCAGGAATATGTCTAGACTGGCTTCTGACTATTTTGATGGCATATATGGTGACTTCAACACACATATAGGCAGATGTCATCTTAAAGCCAGAAAATACTCTGTGTCTTGGTTACCTGTTGCCACCCTGTCACTTCCAGGCACCCTTTCTCTGTAACAAGGAACTGACACCTCTACTGCTGCTCCTTATCGTAGAGTTTCCTCCCATGCCATTCGTATTACAGACACTGGGACCAGAGGGAGGTCGCTGCTCTAAGGTGCCAACAGAACTGTGACACGTAGGGCGACGCTCAGGCGCCTTCTCCAACTGCTAACACCCTTGCAATCCCTCTAGCTAGCACCGGGGACTCCTGACCCCCACTGCCGCAGCATGCAAGCACTGCACGCTAAGCTCCGCGTAAGAAATTCCCTACTAATGAAAATTTCATTAGCGTTCATTAGGAGGAGTTTCTCCATGGTCATCACTGATCAGTTTAAAGTCAGTGAGAAACTAACTGTTATTTCAGGGCTGGTTGTGTAGGCAAAGTGCAATCACCTGTTCTTAACTGCCGGATGTTACCGCATACTCTAGATGGATATAGTTACAGAGCAACTCTAATATAGTTTAGGAAAACATGTCCTGGGGGTTCATTCATCCTTGCCTTAAAAGTTTCTAGATTCCTGCAGAACCTCAGTTTTGACCATCTCTGAATAGAAACAGGAGATAGTGACTTCAAAGYTAATACATTTCTCGGGTAACAGAGTGCATTACCAAGTTTATATTAGCACATATTAAACCAATGTTTCAACAGTTAATTCCAATATTATTTCATTTTATATTTTAGTGCTACAAATATGAGGATTCCTTCATATAAAATTATAAATCTGATTTCACTTGACCGTTCTCAGCATTTTGAAAAGCAGCTTTTTCTTTGTAGCCTATGAAATACTGTCCTTTGAAACAAAATGATCTCCAAGGAATTGCTGCTTTTAAAAAATTGGGTATCTTATACCAGCTCCCTCTAAATTTTTCTCTTTTTTAAACAATGCTGTAATTTTATGTAAGCAATATGCATGCCAGACACTTGCATTAAAAATATGATGTGTACAGTGCACTTCATTTATTTCTTGACATAACAACATAAGTTGAAAAAAAACAGCGGTTTGTAGGAATTAAGTTGTGACATAAAACAGACTATTTATGTCAAGAGGAGGAGACAATTTGCAATTAAAAACAGAGAGATGAGGACTGGCTACATAGTTCATGCAAATCTTGTGTGAATTATATAAAAGTATGAAAGTGACTTGCTGCATCCATGTGACAAAGTGCAGAGCATTGTCATTCCAGGACAGATTACACTAACAGTACGGAGTAGTGTTTCATTGCAGAGGAACCTAAATACTAAATCTAGTAAGCATACAAAACCCATTGTTTATGAAAGTCCTGGATGTGCAAATGCCTGATCACCTCCTATGACCTGGGAAGGGTCTAGGGCAGAACTCAGTGGCAGCACACAGTTTCTTGCCCACTATCTGAAAAGGGAGGAAATCAGTTACTTTGGGACTTCAGCAGGCATTGGTAGGAGTTATAGCATCATGTTAAACAAAACATATTGTCTGCCTGAAATTACAACATAATTTCAGGAGGAGCAGGCCAGCATGAAATAAATATTTGAGATTCAGTCCACTTTAGGCAATTTGCCCAAAATAATAGACGATGGTTAAAAATTATATTTGGTTTCCAAATACCCATCCAAATGCATTCCACTTGGCAGCTTGACAGAATAGTCAGTTTTTACAATTTTATGCCATTAAAATCAGAGGTCGCATAAAGTGTAACTACCCAAACGTTATACTAATTATTACTACCCTGTGTCTGTAAAGGGCTTTGTTCCCTGTCAAGATGCCTTGACACTTTAGCATAAATATGGTAATTCTCCTCCCCTACCATCCCTCTCTTCCTCCACCCCAACCCACACACAAAGTGGCATTTAAATAAGACTCTTCACACTATGTCATAAATATTAACGACATGAAACTCAGGGCTTGGCATTTTTCATTAATGGCCCTCTTCATCACTGTTTCACACTGGACTGCAGCCAGCCCCTATATAACTGGCTGACATTTTTTTAAAACAATGTTAATATTGAAGTGAAACAGCATACTGAGATAATTTTTCACAAATTAAAATTGTTGGCAAACCCTCTTTCCACATTGTGTGCTTGGGATGTCATTTGGCATGACTTCTTGAACAATGCCTTTTTGGCTTGGCATGGTTTGACTTGTAGTTACAGTTTATGCCTTTCAGTTGCTTCCGACGATACCTCCAAATGAGCTGTGGATGGAAATKTGATAAAACACTTGGCCTGGTTTTGAAAAAATTAATACATTTTTCCCTACACTCCAACTTTTCTAGTCATCTCTATAGCAGGATTAATGCCATTGTTGGTAATACAAGACAATTTCTTTCCTAGTTCCTGTGGTCACTTGCATCATTTCTGTCCTTTCGGTTTGAGCTGTACCAATTGTTTGAAGTTGTAAATTAAACAACAGACAGTGTTTTGGTGATATTTATGACAGTGTTCAGGATTTAATTTTCTGATTTCTATCTGCCTGAATGAAATACATACAGCTCAGTCTCCTGAACAACATTGACGGCTCAATCCTACAAGATAATGAGCCTTCTGAACAAGCTGCCAGATGTTGACACACTTCCTTAAACAGCAAGCATGTGTTTGGCTCTTCTTGCCCTTCATTGTTTATCCAAATAAGGACCACAATGTTCATGTCCCATAGGCTTGAGCCTTGAAGTTTCTAGATTGTCACTGAGAAGCTGGCGTTTCAGTAAAACAATTGGTTTGAATGAGAACAATAGTAATTTGTCTTTTGCCTTCAGCAGAAAGTGAAGGTAGGAGGTAGAGAAGCAGAAACATGTACTGGGCTCACTGAAATAAAATGTATTTTGCAGTGTAGTATATGCCATGACCTTTAGTGCTTTGAATTGAGCAGGATAAAGAGCAAACAGAAACTGTAGGATCGTAGAGCTAGAAGGAACATGAAGTCACCTAATCCAAGGCAAAAGCAACAAACTTTGGGTCCTTCATGACAGGCACTTGTCAGCCTGCCTTGAAATCTTCAGTAGGGATAAACAAAACCTCAGTCAAACTCTTCTGCTGTTCATGGCCCTTTCATTATAAAATGTTTCTGAAGATGTAATCTGAATTTTCTTGCTTKAATTTTAGCCTGTTACTTCTGTAGACACATAAAGTAGCCTTTTACGTGTYTGAAAGACTGTTATCAAGCCTTGCCTYGGTCTTCTAGGCTAAAAATCCCACTTTTCCAATATTTTATCATAATTCATATTTTATAGACCRTTTATCATTTTTATTGCTATCTTTGGGACTGTCTCTGACCGGTTCATAAATTTCTTGAAGTGTGGTCCCTGACCTAGGCACAATAATCCAGTTAAAGCCTTATCAGTGCTGAGTAGAGCAAAAGGGTTACTCCACAAACTTGTGTGCTATCTGCATTCCAGAATGATGTTTCTGTGTTAGCAGCAGCATGTCGTTGTTAACTCATGTCCGGTCTGTGGTCAGCTATAATTTCTATACCCTTTTCTATCTGAATTTCTTCCTCCTCGACTCTTCCCCTTTTTGCCTCTGTGCAGGTTATTATTCCTGAGTGTGGTGCTTGCACTTGTACAAATTGAAAAATGTCTGAAGTTTTCCATTCATATCTCCAGTTTATCACAACCATATTGAATCCTAATCTTGTCCTCCACAGTACTTACAATGTACCAGACTTCATTTGTCTCTAAATCTAATGAGCCTATTCTGTGATCTGCCATTTGGGTCAGTAGTGAAAATATTAAATAGCACTGGACCCAGGACAGACCCCAGTGGAAAATCCATTTGATACATCTTTCTATTTTGATAAGGCTTTGCACTCACATTTCAGATCCTTTTTCCTTAACTGGCTTATGATGAGCGATGTGGTCACATGAGACAGTATCACAGACATAACACTAATGAATGTTAAATATTTAAGATTCATACTTTTACTTTCCTCTTTTCAGGGATAAAGAAAATCTTCTGCAAAGCATTCAAATCTGTTCYGACTTATTTTTCAGGATTTTTTTAAACTGAACACTGCAACTGTAGCATCATTACAGCCTTTGTATCTCCTCAAGAGCTTTATTTCTCAAGAATATAATTCTGAAAAATTTGGCTTGATGTGCAGTTAACAGAGTAACCTTTGAAAGCACACATTGAAAATGACATATTTTGTATTGCTTTGTTTCTTCTTCAACATATAGAATTAAAATATCAAGAAATATTCTTTCAATCTGAATGCTCTTGATGTACTTATGGTAAGCCTGCACATTTTAAAAGTTTGCATAATTTAATGGATGTGTACCAAATACAACATAAATTATTTGTACTGTACAAAGAGAAACTCATGGCATATTTCAGATTCAGATAAGTTTTCGAGTTTTAGAAACTTTGAGCATTTGGTGACTAGATTTCATCCACTCTGAAGTCTCCAGCCATTCAGTAAACTCAAAATCAGTGTGAGAATGCTTGGATCCAGGATGCAAGTATTGTTAAGATCTCAAAGTTCTGAAAATTTACAGGTGTTTGCATTTGGTGTTTTGGTTTGTCCCATGTTACTTACATCTTTATTTTAATATGCAAAGTGTTTTAAAAAAAAGAAGTGCTGTTATGCWGGGGTGTTTATCAGATGTATGCCCAACTGTATATAAAATCTTAATGGACCAGTCCAAAACTGATTGTGGAATGGCTGTGATGTCCTGCTGTTCAAGGGCTTGAAGTATTTTCTAAATGCTTACTTTTAATTTATACTTGTGCTCAGAAATATGGAATGCTTTGATTCTTAATTTAGAACATTCTTCCCATGTTTCGACTCCAGAAAACAGAGGCAGATCACCTAGGAGTTTACGACTCGGAAAGGCTGTTTCCTTTCATTGCTGTCACCATTAGTATTTTCAACAGTAGCCAAAGTGTGAAGTGTAAAACTCTGTATTCTGTAGTTTGAAAGAACCATTGCTGTACTCAAATTATTTCTAAGCAGAGGGAGTGGAGAATTGTGTAGCTGAAATAAAAAATGCAAGGAAAAAATCTATGATATCTGTTTTTAGGATATTATGGAATAACAGTGAAACAAAGTTTGTCTTGTAAGGAAATTGCCACTTTTGGATGATAAAAGTAACTATTCTCTGGAAATAGTAAGTAGGTGTGAGTRTAGAGAACAAAATATTGATAAGGATGCATGACACTTCAGAGATGCTAAGGCACAGGCTAAAAGCCAAAGTTCTCAACTACTTGCCAAATGCAAATATTCCACTATAAAGGGATCTCAGCGCCGTTCATTTCCTTGGCGCTTAGTTTCCTGAAACCCTAAACTCTTTCTAAGTGTTAATTAGTTCAATTCGTAATGCTCCCTTTAGGGGAGAATAGTACTTTCAAACCTTTTTTTACAGATGTTGAAACTTTGTCTCTGGAGGATTAAGTTGCTTACCCCAATTCAAAGTAGAAACAGAGATTTGAGCTCCAGGTTGTCTCCTATATGAATATCAGGTTTAATCCTACAAGTTGGCAAGCACTTAGAACGGCAAAAAAGTGAAGGAGTCCCAGACTTTGTACAAGTTAATACTTGTAGCCCTTTTACAATTAGCCCTTTTACAAGTACTACTTGTCTTTCTGTCCTACAGGGAGATCTTGAAGAGCTATTAGGTGACCTGAACTGTATACCCGTTGAAATCTGTGTAGAACTTGATCTACTCTCTTCACAACATATTTTCCTGCTGCTCACCCAGGAAAATGCTTATGCAAATATATAGATTAATAGTACTGTTCACATTACACAAGACTCACAAGCTGAACTGGTGAGCTTTGCACTTCAAGCAGAAGTGAACTCTGTGTGTTACTGTCCTYCTTTTGATGCCCTTGCGAGGAAGAACTCTTTTAATCTGGATTTTTTTTCAAAGTTGTTTGTCCAAACAACCTCAGAACTGTTCTGGTGTGGAAGGGTAGGCTGTCAGCATGGTGTCCTGGTCCCTCTGAAAATAAGTCTTCCCTGTGAGTGTCTTGAGGGCCAGGCTATTCCAGTGAAATTCAAACCTGAAGCCAATAAGACTTATTTCTGTCAGCATTCAGCTAACTGCAATTTATTTAGAATGAGCTGAAATCTGTGGGCTTCCAGTATGGCTGGAGTGTACTTAGTTCTGGGTAAGCGTATGTGGAATTTTGGTGTTTGGGGTTGGTTCTAGTGATTGCTGTTACAGCCCAAGAGCCTTACAACATAACTGTAAGCCTAAAAATACTGCTTTGAGGTCCACATAGATCTGGTTTCAGAGAAAGGTGTATGTGTAAGGAGCTATGGCTTGATATCATGCCAAATTTACTTTCACAAGTAGAAACTAAAGATGAGATCTTCTTGTGTGGCTGAATAAAAAACATATCCTCTCATACAACTGCGGAMATATGCAAAGTCTTAGTCTCAAATCTTCACCAAGAAACTGTTTCTAAATAAATGGATATGTGTTGGTCAATTGTTTATTACTTTTTTACTGCTAGTATATTTTACAGAAGACTCTATGATAGGAGCAAAGCAACAAAAACATTACAAGAAAATATTCACCGTTTTTCCAGCAAATGCTTGCACTCATTTTTATTTGCTTGTTGTGACAATATGTTTGCAGAAAGTGAATGTTGGACTTTAAATTGAGATTAATKTAATGATGAGATAGAGTTTGTTTCAAACAAATTTAGCCTGGAAGGCTATCCAGAAGAGGAAACAGTATCAAGGGACTATGTTAGGCAAACAGCTCAGATACTGAATTGTGAATATTGAGCACTCAGAAAAATTTCATATGGGTTGCCATTGGTTATCTTACAGAAATGAATAGTAAGTAACTTTTTGAATGCAGAAGGCTGGGTGGTATGTTGACCGATAATTCCTCAATATGAAATTCAGCTGACTCCACTGCCTCTCTGTTCTGTTCTTCTCACTCATGTTTACTAGTGTTATACTTCACAGAGTATTCCATTAAAACTAATTGTTTTTATAAAACAAATTACTAYCTAGCTAAGTAAACAATAAAGAACATGGTTTTGACACTACTTTCATTATTCACTGTCTATGTCTAGCTCTAATTATCTATAGAAGTATCCTATTTTCTCATTTTTATGTAAATAAAAYTCAAGTAAGCAATGTTGATGTTGCATATTCCCTTGGCCTATTTTGCAAAAATCATTAGGGCCTGACTTTTCCACAAAAAGGAATGCAGAATGCTGTCTGCTTGTAAGTTTGTGATTCATGCCTCCTGTCAAGGCTACCAAATCAGTAAAAACACTGGAATGTAAAAAAAATAAGCATGATTATGTATTTCAGGAAAACAATTTTCTCAAGAATGTTTCTGGAACAAATCTTCAGTGTTTAGCTATTTCTAGTTGATATTTCAGTGATGGAATGCCTACTGGCACCAATTTGTACTACGGAATTGTCCCACAGGACAATGCTTTGCTTTAGTGTGTTTAAGGTGTCTTTTTTTGGATTCTTGAAGCAGCAAATCCTTTAGCAGCTCATTACTTAATGGAAACTAAACAAAGCTTCTTCCAGGAAAAAAAATGTTGATCTCTATCACCCCACAGTGAACTTCTTTTCTTAAATACATAACACATGCTTTTGGAAAATATCTTCAGTTTAATCTGGACACTGTAAACTCCAAAGACAAGACTACGTCCTCATTCATCCATCTTGCATAGCTCAAAACACAAAACTTTCTGGGGAAAACGAAATGCAGAAGATGATACTTTTTGTGTCTAGAAGTCTACTTGTATGATATGACCAGACTTTCATCTGTCATTCCCATTAAAAATAGCAACCTACATATCTAGGTACTCAAGGGTAGCTCTTATACATAGGTCTCCTAAAGGCACTGACGGATCTGCTTGGCTCTCTACTAAYAGATATTTCTTTAGGTGGTTTTCCATTTCTTATGGAAACTCATTCTGCTTTTTATTGTCCAGAAAGCTCAAGTGCTAGCTGATCCCTCCATACATGGTGACCTTATTGCTATGTCTGTTTCTKCCGGAGGAGCTTTTTCACAGCTTTTCCTTTCCACCAGAACTGCCACTGAAACCTAGTATTGATTGTGCAAAAAGTAGTATAGTGTTTAATTCTGATGCAAAAGCCATGACTTTAGCAGCTGATGACTTAATCATCGGTTTTGAAAAATATATAATAATGACACTGATCTTTGATCATGAATATCATATACTTCATATACAATCTTAATTTATTTGGAGCAGTGCTGGATCAGGAGGAAAGATCTGTATCAGATTTTACTGCGGCTGTCATTTGCAAAGATGCAGTGCATCCATGCTGGAGGTGTACTTCCACATTGGCTTTTGCTTATGCTTTTGCAAAAAAAATTGCCATTCTTTCTGCAGGAAAAAGTTTCTGAATAGAGTTGAGCAACCGTAAAGCATAATGCCCTGAGTCTCATGGAAGCAATGAATAAAAGAAAATGACAAGCTATTTTGCAGATGTATTTTGGAAACATGCTTTCAAAATGTTTGTCCTTTCAAAGCATTAAATTATAAGATTTTATATCTAGTCATTACTATTCTGACTTTACACTGTAGGAAGACATTTTGCTTCATTTGTCCTCACTGTATCAGTGAGCTATTCCCACTGGAGAAGTCTCAGTATGTGGAAAAGAAACTATTCCTGAAATCAGTGAACTCTATTTTAAACTGCCAAAGCAAGTTGCTCCTGTTTCTCCTCCCACTTAACCCATAATTCCTAAAGTATACAGTTTCCAGACATAAATATAGAAAACTTAAAATTAAAAACAGATCACTTGCCTTTTCTTTTGAGGATTGTGAAATTGCATACTTTGTGTTTATAGAATAGCTACTATCTAAATGTAGCATATATAACAAAATACTCCTTATTCCTTATGCCAGCTTTATATTTGTGACTTTTTTACTTTAATCACTTGTGATTTATAGCAATATTATAATAAAATAGGACACAATATTGTCTACTCTAAAGAATCTATGCTTTGAAATAAGTGATTAAATCAAGCAGTTAGATAATGCACAAGATCTGCTATCGAAGTCTGCTGCATTCAATTCTGAAGTTCTGTACCAGTTCTTGGATTACACTCAGATAACTGGAAGACAATTTTCTCAGTACCTCTAGCAACTGTTTGTTTTTTTTTTGAGGAGCTAGTTTTCTTTTTTAAACATTACCACCATATAAGCCTAGGTTTCTCTAGAGGTTATGCAAATAATTGATGATATTTTTGATTACACTTCTTTCATTGGTTAACATTRATAGGTTTTGAGTTCATTAAATTTAAATTCATGCTACGATTATTTGTAACTCGTGGCATGTACAGAAAGTAGTGCKCATTTTGATTATATGGAATTATAAGACTTCATGAACATGTGAAGGTCATGGTGACATGAATAGGATGACAAGCATTCAGCACACATGCACAAAGTAATAAAATATCCCCCCAAACTCAGAGGATCTGATCTCTTTTCCATAATTTGTCTGCAACATCATTCATGAAGGTCTTATTACTGCTTATGCCATGTTATCATTGGAAAAATCCTATGGGTAAAGGGCCAGAAATAAACTCTTTTAGCTGAGTAGCTCTACTTTATAATTCATGCATGGTTGTTTTCTTTTTAATTCATATTCCTTCCTTATTTTCTCTCCTGGTTTTCTCATCCCTCACATTGCTTCTTTGGCCCTCTTGCCAATTTACTACACCAAAACAAATATCTACATGTAAGGTCTTTGCTRGTAGGACTATGTATAGTGCATCACTGCAAGATCACTCTTAACTGTCTTCTTATTTAAAAGCAAAATCTTCCACAGGACACATTTACCCTAAATAGCAAAGACAGCCCTTCCAGTCTAGCTGGAAATAGCTAGTAAAAAAGAGTATTATGCAGAAAACACTAGCTTGTCTGGCAATGTCAAGGTTATAGCCATCTGCTAAGAGTATGAGAACTGAGTGTCCAGTTTGCATATCTAATCTACCAGAATGTAACTTAATAGTAACTGATTGCTTTTTTCATAACTTTCAGTAATAGAAGGTGTTGAAAGCTATACTAAATTGGGTGCATTTCACATAGATTTCCTGCCTCGTTCTGTCCACTGATAAGACCTAGATTCATTATTTCATGCTCACTCTTATGGCCTTGGGCACAAATTTAATGCCATAGTTATGTGGACTAATGAGGCATGAAAACATGGGAAAATACCATGAAAAATTAACCAAATGGTCCTTAAGGTCAATTCTGTTTTAAAATTTTTGTAGCTGTTTTGTATTCTATCTACCTGGCTTGCCAGAAATCTTAGGATTATTCCATAATTTATGATACAGGATTATCAGGTTGGGGCTATAGACTTTTTAGTATTATGGTGAACTATTTTGGATTTGTTTCAAAAGGGACTTTGAATGCTGATCAGGCACAAGTCTTGTTACTTAATCTTGCCTTAGTCTTACGAATCTCAGTATGATTCCACAAAGTTCAGGGAGATGTCTTGAATACAGAGGCCTTACAAAAAGAAACAACCAGAGATAGCCCCAACAGAATAATACCTGTTCAAAGCATCCAAAATGAAAGACATTTTTCATGGATATTTCAATGATTTTTCCAGATCTCTATATTGCCTTCATACCATTTATCCTATTTTCTTTAAAAAACTAATACCAGTAATCAAACTCCATGACAATAATACATCTTAACAAAATAAGAGCATAGACTGCTTTTTACTATCACAAATAGCTTTTTGTAATTGTGAAGTTAGGTTGCTGAATGCTCCCTGATAGCTGGTGATGAAGGACGAACTGACAGGAACGTGTGCTTATAATATCCCTTATCAAATCTAGGTCTAATTAGTTAGTTGGTGGCCTAAAATATAAAAAAAATTATTAAACCAAAAAGAATAGAAACAGCTGATATTTCAAAAAGAGTAACAAATGGGTATTACTACAGAAGGAAGTCTTTGTCTGTGCTTCAACATCYTTGATTCAAACCCATTCTTAAAAAAAGGGCATCAAACTGCTCATATTTCAGCGCTTATAAAAATCCCTATAAAAATTCCAGATGCTGTTATTTCTTAAAATGCATAAATAATTTGTTATATAGCATCTGCACTGTTCTGCAGCACTCACAGTGTTGCTAGTCACACTTGAAGTGCATGATTACCTCATTACTAAGCTTTGAGACATCTGTTGCTAATTCTACAAGAGTTCCCCACTGGGCAGGCAATAAGTGCATGAAGAGACTAAGATGGATTAATAAATAAATATCTAAAGAATTATTACTTTCCTGTTGATGATGAATGCCTTTTGTTTTTCCCAATACCATCCTTCCACAATGTATTTTTTCTTCAGAATATACTTAAGGTGGATATGGAAACAACGCCATTCAGGCACCATGATAGAGAAAAGCAAAAGCTGTAATGCTGCTTAGAGCTGTTTTCTAAATGCTCCAATTACCCAACAGGCATCATGTTGAAAAAAATGTCAGACTAGTCCAAGGAAAATAATGGGAGGAGAATAGGATAAGCGTTCTGTGCTATGGGGCTGAAGACGTGCTATGGGGCACTACAGCCTTCGTTATATTCTCTGGCTCTCTGAAGGACTTTGCAGCATGTCCTCCCCCACTGCCATAAGGCATTGCTGTGCCTCAGGTCAGGTAAGGACTGCGGAAACTCAGGTGATCCCTCTCTGTTCCGTCACACTTCCTGGCAAAGGCCAAAATTGGAGAAATTTGATTAAATCTCTGGAATGTCAGGTGAAAGTTAATAAAAACCACACGGAAGCTTACTATTATGTTACTCTGTTTATTGTTTTCAGGTCTTTGCCGGATCTTAAAACTAGTGATCACTCAGACCCATCAGTAGCAAAGACAGAGAAACTACATTAAGGGTAGGGAGAATAAGGTTTGCTTAGGAAAGCCAGGACAAAAGRTAGCAAACCATATTGCTCTCCTACACGCTCTTCAATCACTAAGTCACATGGCCTTAGGACCAGTCCTACTTTTTGAAAACAGCAATAAATACAGAAGACAAGTCTTATAATTTAAGCCCCAGTTTAGCTCATTTTCCCTTCTTATATCCTGATAAAAAGAAGGAAGGAAGCAGAAAGGGGAAGAAAAAACAGCAGAACTGGGGGAGTTAGAGAGGAAGAGAGACTGATGCATAAGATATTTCTCTTTAATAACTTGCTTAGCTCAAGACTTGGTCCCAAAAGTATCTTCAACAACCCTTGATTAATAAAAACCCTAGTGTGGTTAGTGGTGAATATTTCTATTCTCACATTCCCTGATTTTCAGGGTTTATGACTCCTTAAGGGCATTGTAATGTATCAAAGTTCATCTCTACGTAAATAGTTCATGTATGTGGCTGACTAGCTGTGACTATGTCCAGCTTTTGTAGAAAAGCAGGGAAGAAACCTAAGGTGCTAGGTCACTTGTCTCACCATGTTTAGCCATGTCACTCATCCACTTCAATAATAAATACATTTAGGGTAAGTGTCATGAAATTGACGCTCATTARCAGCGAAAATGTTGATTCCAATTATTTGCAATTTTCTGTTTGCTGTAAAAATAAYCCTTCTTTAGTAGATAATCAAAGTAGTAACTAATCCTTTACCCAAATTTAATTTTATTGCAGAATTCTGTAGGTTTGTACTAGTTTAAATATTAAATTTCCACCTCAACAGCTTCTTTACACAGGCTGGGCCAGAGGTGCATCTGGTATAAATTAACATTGCTCTGTTGATGCTACGAGAGACAGGAAGATTTCTATCAAGCARTGGTCAGTTCCTGTATGATTAAACGTATATTATGTCATGCCTTTGGGTATAAAGTGCTTTTGAATCAGGATTGCTTTGCAACCACTCTGCACTTTATTTGCCCTGTATGTAGTAATGGTTACAGAAGGGGTAAAGCACTGACCAGTCAGGCCTGTATGACCTTAGTGATACATACTCAGCTGGAATGAGGGAAAAAACCCAGAGGGTGGCTGTGTCATAGGGTGCTCTAAAGGCATCTCAATGGGGAGGGGACATTAGAAAGGCAAATAGGTAGCTAAGAAATTGGGGGACCAGTTGTTTACTGTTTATGATGAGAACTAGCACAGATTCAATGAAAACACCAAACAGCTGGTTAAAAATATATAAAAAGGAGCTGTTTTTCACACAGCTGTGGGAGTCATTGCCACTGCATGTTGTGGAAGTCAAAACCAGAAGGGGCCTCATGGAACGTTAACAAATGTCATGGGGGTAGGACTATCAGTGGGTACAAAGTATGATGAGCTGGATGMAAACCGTGCCTCGAGAGGTCGCTAACTCACTAATTGCTTCCCGTAAAGCTGGAACCCTACAAGAGAAAGCTCACGTGATACATTCACAGATTTTTATGCTTCTCTCCTAAGTACCCATGACTGGCCACGGTTGGGGATGTGCTATTGGACCAGCTGTCCCTGCGATGCTTCTCAGGCTATGCTTTTAATGCCATTCATGATGCATGCTATAGTGGTAGAGGTATATATATGGATGCAAATACATCAGAATATGATCCAGTGGAACAGATTGTTGGCTGATGTTAGTGTAATTGCATTGGTTTCAACAGAGCTGTGCTGGCACATAGTAGCTGGGGAACTGGCTTGTGACAAGCTTGTCTGTTCCAGGACTTAGCCACCAATGTGCTATTTAGTTACATGCTGGTGTAGTACTGTTAAAGTTAATGCAATTATAGAAATGTAATATTGGAACAATACAGTCATGAATTCCAATCTTTACGGATTATACTTTGCTCTTTATAGTAAGCTCAACTAAAATACRCCTTACTTACCTTTAAATATTCTGTTACTAATGCTACTGAAGCATCTAAAAGTAAAGTGAAACTAAACAGTTTGTTCAAAAAAGAGGGAAAATTGAGATTCAAGCTGATTCCTGCCTGGAACAAGTCATGAATAATGAGAAATAAACGACGTTGATTTCTCCCCTCTTCTATAACACTTTTAAAACATACATTTATTGCAAATGTCTAGCACACGTTAAACTTAGTAGAATGAAAATTCTTGATGCATCAGGCTACATAACTGAAAGCAGAGTTAAACATTAAAGTCAGCCTTACGTATGATTAATTATTGTAAGTTAATTCATGTGTACTAATGCAAGCATGCTACTCTCAAAAGAGATGATTATGTATCATAAAGTTTGTCCCTGTGAAAGTTTATTTATGACATTATATTCTTCCAAAGTGTCTGATGCAAAGAMGAAAAAGGTCAAATAATTAGTATTACTGTCTTAAGACAAGTAGTCTTTCCAGTGTTATTGAGATTAAGTTTAACTATATTCACTTAATACTTCGGTGTCACTAAGTGACATAAAGTGTGATCAGTTGGCCAAAAATTTGATTATTTACACAGTTCTACTCAAGCTGCTCAAAAACTTGTTTACTTGATATTAATTTCTACATCTTTTATAGATTATGTACTCAGTGGATATAAATGGGCATTGCTCAGCTGAGACCCTGACCCCATAACTTTTGGTTCTGATCTAGAGCAGTGATTTCAATCTACAGCAGACAGAGAAAGTCTTGTTTAGGGTTCGGTTCACAAGGATTTTCATACTACCCTGGGAACGGAGAAGATTACTGTAAAATATGGCATATAAGATTGACAGATTTGTTGAGATCTAATTTATAACAAATTCTGAAGTGAAGAAAGTTTCACCTGATTTCTGGATTTGTAAGAAAATATTGTGGAAGGTCTACAGTCGGCACCTTTCCACTGATTTCACATCAGACTTCTGAGGTCCCTTCAGAGCATCATTAGTCCTTTTCATTAAGCAATCTCTGGCAATAGTTCAGGTCTAAACTTTTCCTCTGAAATAACTAAATAGAATTTTAATAAATTAATACTATAAATAAACATTTTCCCACTCTTCCAAAATGCTTTTAAAAATGTTGTGTCTCTCCCTCTTTTCTATGCTTAATGGTCTTCTAGCCCTTGATTTAATCTTTTCATGTTTTTCATTAAACAATACCTCCTTCTGTTTCATGTCTTGTTTTTCAAAGTGTGACTGGTGCCATAGCACATTAAGGGTTTCCCTAGCAACACAAACACACACTTTTCCTTGGAGATGCATCTCTCTAGTCTAAAGAACTTAAATCATGACCTTTTAGCTACAGCTTGTTCTGAGATTAATTAAGAGCATTTAAAAATAATAATGATAAAGTTTAGCACATTCTTTGATCTGCAGAAAACTGAACTAAATGTTTGTATTTACACTCATGTAAGGGGGGCAGATCTTGAGCTTTCTACACCCAGATTAGCAATTAAATACTTGCATCCTGGGTTTATATAATATACATTAAAATGGAATTATATCATTGTTTTGGACTTTGCATTCAGTTTTGTTAAATCCTGTCTTTACTGAGGTCGGCTCTATGTGGATACACGCAAGTTTTATCTAAGGACTACCAATTGCAATGAAATCTGTTTATACAGTTTTGTATTTATGCTCTGTCACAATACTTCAGCTCTTCCAGAGTTATTACACTCTCTATAAACAGAAGGATGTGTGTATGCACACACTTCAATCTGCTGAAGTTTACCCAAGCCTAACTGCAATGAAACATAACAAAGAAAATGAGTTGACATTCAAGATATGCTTAGCTTGCTACTAACCCTTTCCAACAGCAGAGCTTGAATGCCTGCATTAAATCCTTTTTGGGACATTTGTCTCTTTCCCCCTTAATGGAAAAATTTTCTCAAGAAAAATATCTAATCTGAATCATTTTACCTTAAAATATTAAAACTACAATGAGAGAGTGCAAATAGGGAAATGTAGTTTTTCTTCATTATGATAAATTCCTGAAAAGTACCTTCTCAAAACATTTTCAGCACAAAATAAAAGCTCACAGCTTTGCTTCTTGCAGCTTTGCTCGAGTTCATAACAGGAGAACTTCACTGTGCTTGTGCCAATCTGCGATGGGACTCTCTAAATCCCGGTAGAATACTTGTCTTTCATTACTTCCCTTCGTCATTCTTCCTGACATATCATATTATTTATTTACAATAATCTATGCATATCCTACCCTTTCATTAGTTTTGCACCATTAAAACTTAAGTACTAGATTTGGCAAACCTCTTCAAAYCAAATTTCAAACCACTGATTTCAGAATGAGGGCTCAAAACCATAAAGTAATAAGCAACAGTTTGTAAAACTTTCCAGGATGGGGAAAAGGCACCAACTATCAGATAGCTATGAACTGCTCTCGCCTTTTTTTTCTCCTTAGTCTTGTCCTGTGCTACTAGGCAGTAAATAGTCAAAGCTCTGGATATAAATAGTTTCTGATTTACTCCCATAGTAAGGCAGATATAGATTTGTGGTGATCTCTTYGTTTGAGGTGGGTAAATGTAGCTGAAAGATAAGTTTTCCTACACAAAAAATTTAAAACCTCCCAATACAGTTAACACTTATCTTTGGTCCCTTTCTGCAGGTAACCCCAGTTCGTTCAAGGCCACCTGACAAAAAAGGCTCCTAATCTTACAAATTTGGGAGCTCTTTCAAATTTGGGAGAGTTATGTATGTCTGAGTGCCTATGCACACAGGTCCAGTTGTAGAAAAGCACTCTTATTTGTGAACTTTTGGCAATCAGGTTTTTTATTTGCAAGCTTGTGTGCTAAAAGCAAAAGAACCCTGGATTCCRGTTTGAATGGATGTACAGGGAGGATGTCTGCAAAAGCAAACTTTCATCTTTTCTTGAAATGCTGTTTTATTTACACAATAGATTAATTGAACAGACATAGAGCTGCTGCTGAAGGATTTCTGAACAACCTATGGAAATCCTTTCTTTAAGAAAGCTCAGTCCATTTGGTTAGAAAAGAGATGAGATATATAACTAAGAAACATAACAGGGAAAGTTACAAAATTAAGTTCTATGAGTAAATGTTAAATGATTGTAAATAACAAGATAAATACAGACCACATACAGGCCACTGAAAGTTGTAGTAGGTAATTAGATTTTATCTTTCTGGTAGCATTTAGCTTGTAAATTGCCCTCGTGTTTCTGCTGTATATGATTTAATTTTAGAATAATCAATTTCAATMGCAAACAGAGAACTTTTTGTTTAAAAAAATAGATAATATTTGGTTTTGTTTTACCTTTCTGTAACAATTTTTTCTACATGAAGTTTTTAAACATAACTGACTGAATTGTGACAAAATTCATTCCTTTTGGAATAAATCTCTTTGAGAACTCTGTCTGGAACATAGATTTAGGATTAGAGGAGTCAGCAGAAATAACTGAGTGTATCTACTCATCTATGACAAATATGACAAACATTACTATTAAATCCTACATCTATTCTGCTTACCACTCTTCAGACTCCCCAGTGAATGTTTTTGTGATGTTCTGTTGCAATTTTGTTAAAAAAGGATGAATGACTACATTCTGAATAACTTTGGAGAAGAGTAAACTAAACTTTTTATTGTACTTAAAAATAAATAGACAACAAATTACCATGGTATGGAGACAGAAAGAATAAAGTGAAGGTTTCTAATATTAATTTACCAAGTCAATTTGTTATGGATATTTCCCAAAACACTCTTGCAGGATGCTCCAAACATTAAAAGAGCAATGACAAATGGTAAAAAGCATGAGGGATCCCATCTGCTCGTGGTGAAAGCAGTTCTATGAATTTGTGAGGTGGAGAGTGAATAAATCTTGACATTTGTAGCTGGTGCTAATGTATTGTAATCTGTAGACTTGATCCAAGGTCCACCTAAGTCAGGGAAAGCGCTCCACCGACTCATGAGTTGTGATACAGTTCCTATCATGAATTTTTATGTTGGTTAGAGTGTTGTGAAATGGGCTTTCTTGCATTTTCTTTTGATACTGTTCCCATTCTTTCTGGGAAAGCACAGTTCTGGCCCTATGTCTGAAAGCTATCTGCTCATTCCCTCGCAAAACTCTGCCAGTGTTGCAGGTGTGCAAAGCGACTTGTGCTTAGGATCACCTGGCCATTCATAGTGTGGATTTGACACAGCTCCCATAGTGTCTGACTTCTCACGCCCATTAGTATTGTTTTTGTATATGTAGAACTGATTATATGATCATGATTCTCTTCTTCAGCCTATCCTCATCTATACAGCAATGGTTTGTCAGCTCTAAAATTAGTTCTACTTTTGCTCTTGTACACTTTAAGTCTTTTAAGACGCCTGAATCTGAGGATGCTTTAAAATGTTATGCAAGTACCAAAGCAGGCCGTTTTCATCTCTGAAAGGATAAACTGAGGTAGAACACAAGTCAAGAAAGTTTCCAGGAGAGGAAGCAAAAAACTGGCTGTTTACTCATAGCCAGATGTACTTGTCTCTTTCTCTGTCTGTTTGCATTAGTCCTGGCTCAGCTTTCTCCTTGTTTGTGGTTTGCGAGTATGAACGAATATTATGACATACTGTCTCCCAGTGGTTCCCTGTAAATAATTATAAGGAAAGGAGAGGTAGATGGAGTTACACACCCATTTTGCATTTTAGCAGATATTCTGAAATTTCATACCCAGACAAAACATAGCATACTGCTTAATATGTGTCACTGCCTTCATTCATCCTGCTAAATTTCTGGTGTGTATAACAGGGGATTGYGGCAAGCCATTCCCAGCTGGAGACATTATATCCTGGTTGCCAGTATGAATGAATGAATTCTTTAGAAAAAACAGAAGATGCAATTCCAGTTGCTCGTTGCAAAAAGAAGGAACGAAAGGCTAAGTTATGCAGAAGTTCATAGTTAGACAATAAATATTTTAATGAATTAGTAGAGAATGTCAAGCTTTCATTTAGGAGCTYTGAAAGGTACTTGAGAGATAAATGGCCAAGCAGCACTGAACTTTAAACACCAACAGGCTCTTTACCTTCCTATAATATTCTGGAGTAGAAGCAGCTCCAATCAAAAGTGAAATGCCAACATGCAATTATGGCCACATCGCATGACAGGGACTTTCAGTGGGGGCAAAAGGGACAATAACCCCTGGTGAATTTGCKCAGGTAGCCCCTACATACCCCTTTCTTCAAAATCTCTGACCACCTGGAAAGTATTTGAATTCATGCTTCTCACACCTCTGTGATGTAAAGAAACACCATATTGCAGGTGTGAAATCTGAGTACAGCAAGTTCACAGCCTGGTCTTCAAGGTTAGTGGAAGAGTCCAGCCTAATCTGAAGAGAATAAGGTCCATGAATATTCAGGAACTTTGCAAACTGAGAGCCTGGGAGCGAGGAGCAATCCTCACGGGCTGGCCTGGGAACGGGATGTCACTCTGGTAATATGCAGTGTTTTAATCACAAAGCACTTCCACTTAAACAAAATGAGACCCAGGGGGTGATCAGGAAAAAACACTAGCTCCTTTATTCAGCAGATTTCAAAATTGATTATGTTTATGTTTGACTGAATTATTTRTCCACCTCTGGAAACCCAGGGAATACTGAAGAAGAGATCAGTAGATAGTGTGACTGAATTAATTCAGTGAATTTTTCATTGAACTCAGGAACATTTGGGTCATGTTCTCACAATCCAGTTTCCTCCAAAATTGCTTCTTGGGCCATAACATCCCTGAAAYTGAAATTGTTGAATGACAGGAAGATGAGCTAAAATCTCTTAGCAGATCTCAGAATTTCACCTAACAGTGTTGGCAGGGACCGGACCAGCTGCAAATGAAGGATGAATTGAAGTCAGGGGAAGAAATGCTTTTTGCCCTTGCAGAGGCCAGTTTCAGTGTGAAACTTCAAAACTGCAGAGGCCTGTAGTGACACTGAGGTGGTGTTTACTGTACCCCGAGGAGGTGAGAACTTTGGTCAAGTGATACTGAGATTTGGCTGTAGTGCTGAATTTAACCAACTGTGTATCAAATGCCTATAAATGCGAAGACCATCTGGCTTTGATTACAGATACTTAACAATTTTGAATATTGGGACAAAACTCTGACAGCARGCTAAACACCAGACAGGAGTGCCCAGAGCTTTGAAAGAATAGAAGTAGAGACTACGGTCCCCTGTCTATTAAGAACTGTCCCACTGGAATGATGTGGAAGACCCCTCTAATTACTCAGCGTAGTGGGCAACGAGATCAACTGCTCTTCCTGCCCCTCCTCTTTGGGTGGCTCTGCCTCCCTCAGATGCCATCTCTTCAGCAGATGTAAATGAGTGAAGTAATGATATTAGAAGAGTCTTGGCTGATTTCACAAGGTAAGAATATACTCCCCAATTGCTTAAAGTCGTCTTATTGTTTGACACAAGAACTGTGTTCTTTACACATTACTACTTCACTTCTGATGAATTACAAAGCGTTTTTCCTCAGGAGAATCAAAGCTCAATTTTACCCATTTGGAACAATAATAATTAAAAATATCACACACTGATTGCATTGCACCAGCATGAAAAACATGCTATATTACAGGGAGCAGCTGTGCATATTATTATGAGAATTTTTCACTTTCAGTACAGGGTAGCTGGATAATGTTAAATAGAGTGTATTTTGATGCAAACCTGTGCTGATTTTACCTTGTAACTGATTCATCAGGTAAAACTTAAAAAAATATTAATTTTTMAAAAAAAAAAAGAAAAAGCTTGCTTGTAGGAACTCAAGTGTATTTGAATAACTGTGAGATGAAATATCTCTGTACACAAAAGGAACAAAAATATCCCTAAGGCATACCCAGACTTCATTTACTATGCCTCCAAACAAAACCCTTCCTCTGTGCACAGCTATGTAGCTGCACATATTCATGTTAATAGTGTCATTAATCTCTCCTGCACTAATCTCTACCTTTCAGCTTTTACACATTCAGCACCTGGGTCAAATTTGACCTGACAAGTTTGTCCTTGAATAGTATCATTTACAAAGTCTATGTTAAAAAAACCCAAGTATTATCAGAACTGCTGCATTTTATCAAATAACTGCCACCAGCTCTTGCCTGAAATAGTTCCTTTGCAAAGTCGTTGCCACCAAACTGTGGAAACCAACCATCAGTCAAAGGCTCATTTTGCTCTTTTTTTAATAGCGAGAGCAAATGAACTGCAGATGGAGCACTGTTTATACTTTCCCATCATCTCTGGAGTGCCTGGAAGGGTTGCTGTGATGTCATTACGTTTAGGCAGGATATAGAGAAAGCAGCAACACTGGAAATATTTATTTACTGGGTTAGGGCCAGTTTGACTTGTACTATAGGAAGAACATCAAGGTGCTTGAAATGGAACGCTACATGAGCTCACTTTTCACGTAGACCTATAGTGGAAACACCACACAGGAAAAAAAGTTTGATACGTCTACTGATCAAATAGAAAATAGGAGGAACTTGTTCTTAGATTTTATGTAGCTTCACATCAGAAGGAACTTTTGTTTGTTTGGGGTGTATATCTGAAATCTCTGCCACTGAAATATTGGCCTTTCTGGCTGTGACGGATGAGTTCTGTCAGATTAAGGCATATGGTTTATTACATTCCCACTCTCAGGTGTCTACCCCATGTTTCCGCAGAAGTTACATTGCAGGAGTTACAGAAACGAACGACTGCAGTTAAATTTGCCAAACTGTGAATAACAAAAGCTGCAGGACTGGCAAGTGTTCGCCATGGAGTGATCACCTCTGGCAAGGAGGTGAGTGGGCAACTGAGAGTAGTAATGCCTTAAAACATTATAGCTAAATTTGTCAGTGCCCATCTGTCCCAGACRGAGATGGAGATAGCAGATGTAGATTCAAACGTGTGACCTTTTATTATTATTACAATGTATTACTGGAGTATAAATGTCCAACAAACTACTGTGATTGGCCTGTAGAGGGGAGTAGGCAGTGAGGATAAAGCAGAACTAAACAGGCTGGTGCAGCAAACCAAACTGTCCAACCAGCCAGAACTGTGTAGCAACAGTTCTCATCAGCACAGGGTCTCTGTTGGCCTCAAGGCAGGCATAAACTCCCAGCAGAAATTCACAGGAAGGCACTGCTGTGGCTTTGGGTGGATTGTTTCTTAGCATTGGATTGATAAAATGTAATTGGTTTTATGTCTTATCATAAAGTTTGATCCTAGGTACTGCACATTTGGCAAAACAGTTTTGTCTTCCAAAGGTGCTGCAGCACCTCTGCTACCTTGTTTGTTCTCTTGCACTACACAGGGCATTGCTAACTTACACTTATTTGAACCACGTACTTGCACACGTGAAATGGTGATCTTTGATTGATAGAGAATATTGCAATAGGCTCACATGGTTTATTTGCAACTTTTACAATTAGTAGTACAAAACACTCTCTAGACAACGAGGAAGTAATATTGTAAAGAAACCCTGTTTTCTCGCCAAGCAGACAAAGTTCCTTTTGTGATACCATAACCTTGATTTGTTTTCTTTATCATTGCTTGTGCGCTTTCCAACTCTCTGTTATCAGGCTTTCACAATGKCTGTCTCAGTCACTGATGTGACTTACAGAGTTTCTGCTGCGAGTACAGATTAATGGATAAAGCCTGGTATAGAAAGCAAGCAAGTCTATGATTAATTTCCTGTGTTAAGGCTGCTTTGCTTYATGCACAACAAATACCAGCTGGCTTAAATGACTACTTCCAAATTCTCCAAAGAGGGAAGAGTCCCCTCACAATGTAGATCCAGGATGGCCAATTCCATACAAGCCCATTTGCAGTCCTGGCTTAAAGTGCTCCAGCTCAGCCCTGGGCAGTGTGCTAATAGAYCGACTAATGCCGGCTGTGAAGATACCTAGCAGGTGTCTGTAATTTAGATTAACTATAAAGCTTATCTCTCTCCAGTTTTAAGGTTAGCAGGTCTRTGGGGATACAGCCAGATTAGCTGACCTGGTTGGGGTGGGTGCTGGTTGTTTTGCCTTTAAACTACTGCAGCTGGTCCTACATGGTGGAGATGTGACCTCTGACAATAGCAAGGATTGTAGAAAGGCCTAATCCCAGGTAAGAAGTTAAGGCTGGTCTAGTATGAACTGGTAAAATAGTGGWAGTTTAGGTAGGTTTCATTCTCTTCTCTCTAGCAACTTTCAAGGAGCTTTATGTCTAATTCTGCTTTCCTAAGCACAGAGTTCCTTTCAGCTCAATTAAGCCAGTCTATAGTAGAAATGTGGGAATGAGTTCTTCATATGGCAACCTACGTATGGTGGACAAATGTCCTTTGTTTTTATTTTAATAATGAATTTTCAAGGCATCTATGCTAAATTATTTTGTTCTGCCTGTAGTGTTCAGTATTCAAATTCATTGCTGTCTGTAGGAAGGTGCATTATTATGTGTTTAATAGTCACTTAAGCCTCCCTTAAAGSTTTTATTACAGCATGCTTTTTGATAGTGCACAGCTTATTTCTGGAGAGGTTCTGTTCCTCTATTTGTGTTTAACTGATGCTTAAAAAAAAAAGGTGAAATTTTAAAGATGTTGATAGTATCTGTGAATATTTATGTTGGAAGGGATTTCAGGAAGTCATTTAGTTCCATTCCTCTGCTCCAAGCAGGGTTAATGTCGATATTAGAGCAGGATGCTCATGGCCTTTTGCAGTCATGTTTCTGGAGTCTGAGACTCGAGGTTTCACAGCCTGTTCAGTGCCTCTCAGTAGGAGCCACAGTGAAAGGTGCTTAGTGCAGCCACTTAGTTTGGCTCTCAGGCACCCTCGGAAAAAGCTTGCTAGAGATTCTAGTGCCATGACCAGTGATTGTGGATCTGMCAGTCTGTTTCTGAAAACCTTTTTCAGCTTGCTTGGCTTTCCTGTATTGAACTCGTGCTTTAAGGCAGAGGAACGAAAATGTTCAGTATGGCTCCATAGGGAGAAAGAACAGCAAGGGATGTAATTTGCTAAATGTCAGGAGAGGGAGATAGGGGAAGATATTTTGGCAGCCAAATCAATCATGAACTTGCTTTCTGTTCACTTGATCTAGTTTCTTCTGCTCCTATTTCATTATAGCCCTTTCTGTCACTAATATAGTGTCTCCTTCCCTGAATAGTTTGACTTACATTAGTCCCTCTGGCCTGGCGTGGGGGGGGTGAGTCCTGTTTGTAAAGAACACCAAAGTGTATACAACTTGTATTTTCTTCTCTCACATTTTTTTACTTCACAACTACTCATTGACTTTCCAGWCTCAGAGAAAATGTAGGTTATCCTGCCCAGTGGGTTTTTCTGGTTCTGCCCAGCTGTAGATGTATGCAGTTAGAAGAGAATGCAGATAAATGAGATCATATGAGAAGGCTGGGAGAAAAGTTCCCTTCACTGAGCAAAGTCCCATGATTAACTATGACCCTGAGAATTTCCCCTACACTGGGGTTAGAAGGAAACAAATACTCCAAGTCATAGGAATAGGTGATACGARGAGAACAGCCACTGTGGTGCAGCTACAAACCTGCCCAGGGGGAGGACTAGCCTGGGTAACTTAAAAGATGTTTTTACCCTTGGSCTAGATTCTCATTTTGATTATGTTGGGGTAAATTAGGCATAACTTTACTGACATCAAAGGCTCTGGTCAAGATGATCTAGCTTCATGCTCTTGAAACTGAGGTCAAAACCACTAACATTTCCAGGCAAGTTCTGCCCAAAATGAATGGGTGGAGCAAGGTCAAGCCTATGATTTTTTTCTTTCCAGTGGGCACTTGCACAACTCAGTATTCACAGCTGGCTTTGTCTTTTAAAGGGCCTTTGACATCTGAACTGGCAATTGTCTGGCCACAACTATTCAACTGCCCTGTTCTGATGGGATGGGTTAGGGGTAGGCAAGCTTGTAAAATAAAGATGCAAAGGGGTATGAAGTGATTTTTATGATACTGTAAGAAAGCTGTATTGGATTCTAGGGGTCAAGGTTCAAGCTATTATAAAAATTGAGCTTGTTTTTAGCTTGTACCAATTTTCTTCTTGTACTTTTAAGTTAAGGAGCCATATGCAGAGCAGAGATGGAAGTCTCAAAGTAAATGCCTATCAACTTATTTTGAATAATCTCTAGCATTTTTCTTTATGATAAAACATAGGCATCAGGCAGCTGCTGAGATACAGATCCAACTCCAGGTGTTGTGCTTAGCTACATATCATTCTTAAGTTGGAAGCTTATACGTGCACCAAGGATGCCTTTTCTCAAATTAACATTCACTATTTTAACTTCCAGTATTTCTGTTCATAATTGTATCACATCTTGTAGCCAGGAAAGAAGAACTAAGTGTCTTGCCTCAAGGCAAAACCAGCATCAGTGCAAGTAGTAACTTTCTGTCTGTGTGCACTTCAATCGTTCTGTACCACACATCTTTCTCGGGTCTCTCAAAGTCTGCCTCACTGCTGTGAGGAACTGTGCTAAAACTTGTGGGGGTTTCCTCATAGGAGTAATGCCCTCTGATATGTCTTATTTATGAGTGATTTCCTGTTGCTTCAGAATCGGGGAATTGCTTTAGCAACATGCCACATAAGACATTAATAAATAGAACTCTAGCTGCTGGCTTTGCTGTTTTTTGTGTCTTACAGCTTTTTTGACTTTGGGGAAAAAGAATAATTCTTTTCAGTCATGTTCACAAACCAGTGAAAGTTAAAGTTGCTGGTGTGGGTGTTTACTTCATTCATGTGCAATGTTATGGTAAGGAACTGATCTGAAAATAGTAAGTAAATTTAAAAAATACCCTCTTGAAACTATTTACACCCCATGACTAAAAGTCGAATGTATTAAATATTCTTAGCCACTAGGTGGCAATGAGATGTGGCATTGTAGCTAGAGATGTGCAAGAACCATCCACAGTAATATTGGGAACTGGATGTGAGAAGCCATGTTCCTATTAAGTGACCAGCACCATGCCTTGGGGCTTCTGACAGATCTCAGCTTACTGACAGTGACTGCAGTTTCATTTAAGAGCCCGTTGGTATGAAGCAGTTTTCATTCCCTTGGTTGCCTTTTGTCATTTGCCACTTAGCAATGTCATCTGTAGTACGTTTTAATATTCTCCGTTGCTTTGGCAAGCAACCATGTTGTGTTATTTCAGCTGTGAGCCTGATAATCTATTGAAGTGATGATGGCTTTTTTTAAAGAAAATGCCAGTTATCTTGTGTAGTTATGCTGAGCTTGAAATCTGCTCAAGTYGGTGTATACAGTTTCCAGCAATAAGAAATAAGAGCATGTGGGGTACTCTGCTTACCTAGCAAAGAGCAGTGATAATTTAAKAATAAGTTCTGAGAGAAATATTTTCTCCTGGCCTATCCTGTGGTTGTAACTTTTACAAAGAAAAGGGGTAAAAATATTCTACCAGAATTTTTTTCTATTGAGGCAAGAAGATAACCCTCAAGAACACCAGCAGTACTCAGCAGCAACTGTCCCAAGTTGCAGTAAGGTAGGCATTAGGAAATATTCATTTCAATGGATGGTCTGCGAACCCTTTATCTGTTTGTAGTAAGGCATTGCTCTGTAGGTATCACACTTAAACTGAAGCGGTTTCATTAGTAGTAGAATACTATTTCAACAGCAACAAAGGCTTCATAGGCATTTCCTTAACATCTAAGAAGAAACTGCTTCTGAAGCAGCCCCAGGTTGTGTTCTTCACTTCATTCACCACTTTTAGTTCCTAATGGGGCAACTGAGTCAGCAGAATTTACAAACATGTTTGGCATGAGGTATAGTGTTTGGTAGTACGTGCTGCAAATGCTTGTTACAAAAATTATACTAAAAAGGAAGTTACTATAGCAAAGTCAAATGCTACAGACCTAAAGCAGCAATGTTGCAGATGTTCATGCAAATTTACTTTCTTCCACGTCCATTATGGTATCAGTCTCTAGTTACATGAGCAGTCCTACAGTTTTCTCACATTTTCTGCTTATTTCTTTGTGCAAGAAACAAAAGTGTATTCAGCTAAAGCTCTGACTAAAACATCTTGAGATGGTGACACTTTTATGAGCATAATTTCTTGTATGCTCAGGTTCAGTTCCAATCATCATTTTGTATGTGCATGCAAYAAAAATATACTTTCTTTGGTAAAGTGATGTGATCTTAAGGGGTAAAGATGAGAAAACCCTATACAAAGTTCAAAAAGGGCAGGGAGATAGAAGCCAGAAAAAGGACATGGTAACAGTGAAAAGATTGAATTTCATATAATAAGAAGCAGCCTCAGCATGCACATTGCCTAGCCAAGGTAAACCACACAATAAGTTACTGTATAAACAGAGAATCATAAAGTGTATGATCCTTTAATCTTGATGTGCCTTCATTGCCGTTCTATTATAATTACCTTTATTATGGGTAGGAGAACCTAATGTGGTTCC
The DNA here is from genome assembly GCA_030449065.1 of Oceanodroma leucorhoa. Taxonomy (NCBI): domain Eukaryota; kingdom Metazoa; phylum Chordata; class Aves; order Procellariiformes; genus Oceanodroma; species Oceanodroma leucorhoa. Next base: position 6,322,894 of record JASVER010000042.1, read on the forward strand.
AGTTCCTCCAGAAGTATGGTAACTTCTAATTGTTGGAAAATAGATAAAGACAATTCTACAGTTTCACATGCATACTTAAAATTCAGCTGTCAGATGTATTTCTATTTAGCTATGGTTTGGAAGGTGTTTAAGGAGAACAGCAGTTTAATAGAGCATCTGGATCTCATTGAAGACCTGTTTTTTGTTTTTCTGTTTCTTAATTTATTACTACACTTTCCAGCTGGGCTAATAGAGGCACAAAGAGGACAAGACATTGCTCAAAGTCGCAAAGCAAATTTATATTTCAGCTCAAATTTGAAAGTTTTCTTTTGCCTTTTGCTTTAAGCATTAAATGTAAGAGCTTCCAATACTACTCGATAGTATTTTTGCTTATCACTTGAAATTTACCTTGCAAAATGTAATAACATTCCTCATTTTGGAAACAATTTTTTAAAATGTTATAGAAGGCTTTATTTTTTTCAGCTTTGCTTTGGTCCACTGATGCTGTTTTGTAGAAATAGTTGTTATCCATTTTCTTATACAAGAGGACATGGGGGGTGGGGGCTGGGGGGGCGTCTGTGATTTGATAAGACTCCTGGCTGTATGCAGCACTCCTTATATGTGTCTAGCACGTCAGCAGCACATGCTGGTGCCCCATTTCATTACAGATGTCCTTGTGCTGGACRTGAAAAATAAAAAACCAAACCTGGAGCTACACTGTAAAATAYGCTGTATGTTAAAGGCAATCAATACTTGATTCTTAATATGGATAGAGAAATAGTGGAACGTGCCAGCTATTGAGTGTTTYGTGTTGTTTATCCTAGTTATGAGCCTTCCTGCTGGCTGTTCATCCTCTCAGTATCCATTTTCCAATTATTTCTGACTGAAACTTTTGCTTTCAAAACAAAGCAAAGAGTTGCAGTCACATCCATGTTCTGATTGTTGCCTGCTGTATTCCTCCCTCACAGGACCGTTTACATTTTTAATGAGTTTGTTGTTCTCCCACTCTGTTAAACTATGCCAAAATGCAGAATGTAATTCAGAAATAACGTATTAGTCCTCTTGTAAGGAAATCCAAAAGGAAATTCCACTTTTAAGCCTCTTCRATTCTGTTAAGGCAAACTATATTTTTGGTTGCCTACTTGAAGGGGAAAACCCAAGCCTAGCCATTTAGTTGAGGATGTGTGTAATCTTGGCTGTAYTGGCTGCTTACCACTTAGGTAAGTTAATGCCATTTCTGACATCTGTAGATCATATCCTCTGGACTACTGCGTAACCCAGCCAAATAATTTCAATGGGCGTGAAGTGGAAAGACAAGAAATTTATCCTAGGGTTTAATCTGAATGCAATACATAACTTTATGAGAGAGATGAAGAGGGTTCTTGAGGCAGTAAACAAATATATCAAGAAGCAGCCATTTGTGTCTCAGATATTTAGATTTATCATGCTCACAGATCTAATTACTATTAGCAAACTGGAAAGATCCATATTGGCTCAAGTCGTCTTTAACACKCTGTTGATCACAGCTATATAAGCCAGTAAGTGAAAAAAACAGAAAGAGCTTGGCAAACTTCAAACAGTGGTCCAACTTTTTTGTTCACGGTCCACGCAGAAAAAGGCATGGGTGATTCCAATTTACTTTTTATCACATAAATGAGATCAGACCATCTCTCTGACTCTTGTGGAACAAGATATTTTCTAATGTAAATTACAGCAGCCACAYGGATGCTTTATCAGAGGAACCATTCTTCTAGCTGGGATCATTGGAGTACTTTCTGTTCCTTTTCCTCCTGCCTTACCTTTGAACTGCTCCTGTGCTCAAGTGGTGTACAGGCAGAACCACAAACCTGCAGGAGCACAAAAGAGCCTTATGAGGGCTGTGAATTTTATCCACTGAGGTAGTGACAAACCCTGAAAGATAGATAGTACCTTATTGTAAAAGTGGTACATAACCTGTGGTTCTCCTAYGCGCAGCTGCAGGTGTGACGGTTCCTCCTCAGACTCCTGTGTTTATTTAGAGGCTTATATATTACTGCAGCTCTGAAAGCACTGCAATATAATCCCTTTTGCCTGTGTATCTTTCCCCTGTTGACTAAATTTCTTGTGCCCTAACTAAAGATTCACATGTTTCTCACTCACCTGGCAATACTTAAAGCATTGCCAGGATTTGAAACTCTCCAAGTCATTGGACACCCATCAGTAAATGYATAAGTTCTTGATTTGGAGAACTCCTTGAACACTGTTGGGATGGATGTCAGCAATTCTAGCTGTATCAGCCAAAAAAGCAGTAGACAAAGATAAGAGTGTGCTAACTAGTGTTGGAAAACAGTAGGCTTGGCAAATGAGAGCATGCAGAGCATAGTGCTTTATAGAGTGGTGGAATTTGTCGCTTTATTCTAATTTCCTGTGTTTTGAAGGCTTTTGTGAAGCTGTGATGGCACTGGAGACAGTAGTGATGGGGAGCTAGAGAAACATAGTTTGTGTGCAGTCCCCAATCTCAGAAAATTTTGAAACCTGAATCGTTTTCTTCTGGAAAATCTTTTAGTGCTAATTATGTTCCAGCAGAATTTCTGAGGCAGACTTCCCATCCAATTTCTCTTTTTTCAAGCTTATAAAATAGAAAACTGATACAATGCATCCATCCTTTTGATCCTGTAGAGCATAAGGCAATTGAAAAGTCATTGGGCTGCCCCTGGAAGCTGGGTTATGGATTCTAGCCAAAAGCATGGAAGCTGTAATTGGTGTGGAAGATTTTTCTTCTCTTAATCATGCCTTCATATTTGATCTCTTTCCAGTCTTCCCAAAGAGCAAGTCATTAGCCACTCCTTTGGAAGAAGAAAGGCTTGAGGCAGCATAGCTTGAGATTTTTGACCTTTCAGYTCTGCTTTCCTTTGAAACCAGGATTACTTCTGCTGTATGCAATCAGGATTACACAGGGATTCCAAACATCTGAGAGAGTGAGGCAAATGATAATTTTAGAGTCAGATTTTTCAGAGGAGCCTGGCTCCAGTGACTGAGACAAGGAATGAGACTTTTGGGGAATTGCCGTATATTGGCTGGTATGTTTTTTTTCAGAAAGTTTGTTATTAGAGCAGTTGCTGAAGCTACTTGCATGAAAATCTGAGGGGCYTGAATGGGTGAAACTTTGAAAATTCTAGTTGCTAAGGACAGGTCTTACCCTGTGTTGCATATTGAAGGCCTGTTCACATCAGGAAAACATTTGAGCRAAAATTCAGTATGTAAAAAGAAAGAGTTAAATGGTAAAAAAACCCTCAAGAAATGGGTTATAGTTATCTGCTTCGAATGTCCAACAGAAAGAGCACACTGCTTTCCCCAGGCCCCAAAAGGGTTTGCAAGACTGACTGTCAAGAGAAGCTAACCCAATATGTCTAGAAACAAAAGGTTTCTGAAGGAGTTGCCTTTGCCAGAAAGGTGGCTGCAGAGATGTTCCTCTTAAATGAAATGACACCATACCAGAGAAATTCAATAAAATAGAAACCCTGCTAATCGTACTATAGAATGGTTAACATTTTGAATATTCAACTAATTTGTAACCTATAAATAATATAGCTAATCCATATTTTAGATAAGCATGTTGCATCAGTTACTGTTTATTTTTTTAATGGTGGAAATAAACTCAACTGTTGTGCTTCTTKTTGAAGACTTAGGGCCATTTATGGTATGCTTACAACTCCCTTTGTCCTCAGTAACATCTCCTGTAGGAATGAAAATCTGTGTCTCAAATCACTATGTACTATTATGGAAAATATGCCAAAACCTACACAATGCRGTTCTGCATGTAGTGGTTTTAAAATATCCTAGACACCACATGCACATCAAGAACAAAATGCTGCAACTTAAGGCCAACAATACTAATTCGATAGGCATATAATGTCATCCAGTTTATGGAAACAAAAGCCAGGACAGCTGATTTAATCAACAGAAAATACTGAATTTTGGCAATATCTTCTAGTGATTGGTTGTTTAACTGATGGTGGGATTTGTTTGATAATATCCAAATGTAAATACCATTTGTACAATGTAACCCTAGGTTATTGTGATTTTTTTTTGTTGTTGTTTTTTTTTCTTCCCCCCTCCATCCTGCCCTGGTCAGGGGCAATTTGGGTTTGATCTTGAGTAACTGAGACAGAAGTACCAAAGTGCAGTAAATCCAACATAATACTTTCTTACCCCAAAATACACATTCCAAAACACTGGAAGAACACAGCATTTTTTCTGAATTATTTACTCAAGAAAACAGATGAAAAATTACAGCTTTTCACATGGCAAGGAAAACATAGTTCAGGAAGCTCATGAGTGATTAAATGAATGTACCGTGTGTACATCTTAATATGCAATATACATATAGTTCCATCTTGCTTTTGTATTAGTGCGTAGAGTCAGATAAGAAGAGATCTCTAATGGCAAAGTAGGAGTTACTCTAGTAGCCCAGAAGCCAAGAGGAAGATAGCCTGAAAAGTAACTTTACTTGGATTTTCTTTCTACTTTGCATACAAGTTATAGTATGTTGGAATCTCCTATGCATACATGTAATATTTGTCTTTTAAGCACAATTAATGTTCTGAGGAAGAGGTTTAATATTCAGTTGGAGGCTTAAAGAGCTACTTGGAACTTAGGGATCCAGCTCCATGGTGTGTACTCTATCTTGGAGCGAGGATAACTTTTTTCCTATGTGGAGGTAAGGAGAGTGAGGCTTGAGCAGAGCTAGTTGTTAGGAGGATGTAGCAGCTCTCAGTGTAGAGCCAGTAAGTGATACTGCCCGTTTGTCCCTCCTGGAGCTGCCAGACTGTGCTGATTTAATTTGCTCTGAATATGCTGCTCTTCTCTACTTTCTAATCTATTTGAAGAGATCACTAGCAATGCTATGCATCTATGTAACTGTTAGGGTGCATGACTTCTATTGAATTACCTGTTTTCAGCTTGCATTATCAGGTTATTTTTCTTTCAGTTAGAGGCATGTATGAGAGAACATGCCTTTGCCTAGGGAATTTAAATCTGTTGTATAAAGCCTATGACTAGTGCCAATTATAAGTGCAAAGAATAGCCTTTTTTGTTTGGGTTTTCCTTTGATGTGTATCTAGAGGAAGCATGCAAACCRCATTTCTAGTTTATCTGACCTCTCTGCGGTAAGTTCCCATCAGATTTAGTTTTCAGTTAACTATAAAAAGTGCAGGATTTTAAAAGCTATAATTCCAAATTATTCCCAGCACAAACCCCAAACAGCTGCRCTTTGTGCTGGGAAATGCCTTGGAGGCTGAAGGAGGGGTCCCTCTCTCCAGGCCATGTAGATGTTTTACAGCTGTGAATATGGCCTTGATGTTAAAGTAACTTCCTTGGAGAGTCCATCTATAGATGGGCTGGCCAAGCAATTTTGTGGTTACGAAGCATGACCTTGGTCTGTTCTTCCAAATGCCTGCTGCGGGGGAAGAATGTGATGATCGGAGATCTGCACATCTTCACCTTCTGAGGCCCTGCTTTTAGCACTCTCTTGCCTCTCTTTGCATATACTTACTGTGTTTCGGAGSCCTACTAACATGTATGGACAAGTTTGGCTAACCCCAAAGTGAGCATGCCTGTGTCTGGGAAGCAGCGTGTGCCTGCCTGGGTGTGAGGTGCTGARGGGTCTTATTAACTGTGTGGGGAAGCAGAGGAGTCCTGGGCTGGAAACTGTGCTGACGTAAGTTTCTGGTCATTCAAGTAGTGTTTGTTTTATTTACCCTGAACTTTCTCAAGCAACTCTCAAAGCCCCAACTCCAATGTCTGCTTTACAGTTATCTGGCAACTAATTTAATAAAAACTCTGCAATTAACAAGCTGAATTCATGTGGCTCACTTTCTTCAGGGCCTGATCTAAAGGCTTTGCAATTACTAATGGGCAGAACTTTGCAGACGCTGCACTGATCCACTAAGCTCTGATCTAATGTTGTTTAAAAAAGATAATTACCCTTACCATGTTGTTTCTGCTTTGCTATTTCTAAACTATACAAATTTGGGAAGCTCCCTCTTGCACATGGTTATAAATTGCTGGTTGGGGTAAGGTATCTAACAGGCAGCTAAAATATAATAAAATATTAAATGCCTTTTCATATTGTATTCATTCTGTTTACGTATTATTCACCAGAGACTCTGAATTTGGTTCAGAATAAAAAACATGAAGGGGACAAGTTCTTTTCTCAGTAACAAGAGCAGATACAGCAGAAGGTATTTGGCCTGTAGTTCTTCCCTTGAGAAACTTTTCAGGAAAAAGATATGCAGAAAATCTCAATAAAGTGTCAAGACTTGACCTATTGCTGATTTCGTGAGAAGTGCATAGGAGAAAGTCAAGGCAGGAATTTAATAAGAGGGAGAAAGAAAGTAGGGTGCAAAGTGTATCCTTAAAAATTATAATTTTCTAATTTGTGAGTAGGAAGAACAGCAGGCTTTATTAGTGGCTTATAAACAACACTGAAACCTGGGAGTGACAATTAACAGCAGCCTACGGCTTGTTAAGTCCATGATAGAAGTTTATAATTCATATGCCATCTGGACATGGAAATTTTGTTGAAAGCATTGGTGCTGAATATTCTTCTGCAGGAATGTGTCTCAAAGAACAGCAATAGAAATGGGGGGTAACAATTTTCAGAGTAAGAAATGATAAATGTGAGAAGAGGAGGGAGACTTTATTTTCATCTTTGACTTATCAATATTTTTATGAATTCAAGAGTTTCAGTTAGATCCAGAAGTCTGGGTGCTCCATGGCAGTAAAAGAACCATATTTGGCTAAGAAGAAGGAATAGGAAAGGTGGATAGTGAATGAAGAACTGCTAGATGTTTTTATGGCAGAAACCTAAACCAACCAAAAGGTGCGATTTAGTGAGTAAGGRGAGACAAATGAAGTTTGGGGACATAACTGCAAATGCTGTTCTCCTGGAAAAAAAAAAATCCTCATCTTTATCTGTTTGTGGACTTGTGTGGTTTTTCAATGGTCCAAAGAGAACGGAGAACCTTGGAAACCAAACAGGATGGTGTTTCAAAGGCATGCTACAATAAATATGTGAATGAGCTGATGAGTGCAACAAGTATTAACTTAAGTACATGTTATTGTATGTCCTGCCTTCGATTTGTGGCCTAAACCATAGGGAATGTGTGTTTTGAGATGGTGTGCAGTTCTTGTTTCTTCCTAAGTGAGACTGGTGATCTGTTTAGATTGTGTACCATGTACCACAGAAAAAAGTCCTGCCACAGACTTTCCTACAAAACTTACTCTGAATACCTGGCAGGGAATTGAAAATGGGAGAAAAATATAAAAATAAAACATTGGTTGAACCTATCAGCTGATCTAACACATAAGAAAAGATGGATAAACTTGTTTTATTTCAGCTAGCAAAATAGAAGACAGGTAATGTGTCATACATATTACATAAAAGAAGGTAAATGCTAGTAAGAAGAGATTATTTAAGCTAAGTAATAATGTTGACACACCAATAAATACATGGTGATTTAAAGCCATTTTAGACTGCAAAGTAGAAGGGGCTCTTAATTTTTAAAGCAGGGAAAGCCTGGAGCAGGCTTTTTTTCATTTGACTCAAGGATGGCAAAAATCCCAAGCTACTTCTGAGGTGGAGTTTGAGCTCTTTGAGAGATCAGATGATATGCTGCCTGTCATAGCGGAGATCAGGTTTAATGACTCAAGAACTCACCTCTCACCTATGTTTTCTGTTCCCAAAAAAGGGAACCAAAAAAGGTTTGGGGGGAGTGTCTTCTCCAGTCTGTGCATCATCAGAAAAATAGTAATTAAATTCACAGTAATTACCACTGTATAATTGCCTAAATCAAAGGAGGGTGTTTAGGGGTCTGCCTTTAAAGTCCCCATGCTCTAGAACCCAGTGCAGTTCCTAGGCAGTGGGATTAGTAATAAATTGAACAGAGGTCCTAAAAYAGCCTTCCAGAAATTTAGCCCCAGGAATTGTGCCTGAAGTTAATCAGTTTTATTTAGTATTTAACACAGAGAAAATGCATATACAAGTGGCAGCAGTAATTAAACTTTCAAGAGTGATTACAAATAAAACTGAAATCACATATAAGCTCAGTTTGTTAAACAGAGCATGCCACTTAAATATTACGATACATGTCGTGGACCCGAAGCAACCTGATGTGGATGTTAATTATTTTTAGCAGTGAAGTTCTGTAACTAAAATCAGACTTTTCTGATAGCCGTGGCTGTCTCCGCATTCCTCTACAGTGTTTGACCTTGAATAATATTTGCTGAACTAAATGACCACAACTACAATTGGCACACAACGTATTTTGGAATTGTGGAAAGATGAGCTCATAAAGAGTACACATAACCCACAGCCTGATCCATGGGCAGTGATTGCTGTGAGCCCAGACAACCAATGTTGTTTTCATGTGCACTGAAGATAGTCACTGCTTGCGTTTACATTCAGAGATGCTTTTGACAGAATAAGTCATCAGTTTTCCTACTCTGACTAGTCATCTTTATAGTGGCACTTTGCAAAGATGTGCTGTCAGCTGAAATTCATACCATTAGTCATATTGTTGATTCAGCTAGTCATTCTGAAGTCTGCGCTATGTCTCCTATCAGTTTCTTCCTTACGTATTCTTTTCTTTAAATTACCGCTGATCTAGCACTATATTAAAATAATTGCGTACATATATTTTATAGTAGTATATGTATCTGCTTATTTTGCTAAAGACCTTCAAGAATAATCTTCAATTTTTAAAAATGCTGTACTTCTTAAAATTGTACTTGCCACTGAAAACATTGGGACTTTCCTAACAGACCATTCAATTATATGAGTTTAAGGTACTGTAGGATCATTCCCTTAGCATGGGAAAGATRTAAGAGAAACCTTAATCGTTTCAGTTTAAGCCCAGTTCAAAATGAGACTCACTGCTACACCTGATCCATACTGTTGTTGTTTATAGGATCAAGAACTATTAAAATCAGAGCTATGAGGACCTCAAAGGCAATTAACCGTTCTTGAAGATTTAATAATAGCATTTATTTGGGAACACTGACATTATTAGACCTATGATGATCTATTGTGAGAATGGCAACTTCAGTCATGCCTAAAACCAAATCTTAWAGAAAAAGTCTTTACAAATTTAAAACCATGAAGCAAATGGATTTCTTTGGAGTTGGGAAGGCATAATTCTGTTTGGGATTCCATTTTTTTAAAGGGGTCATCTCAAACAAGTTTTCCTCTTAAATTTGACAAGAAAATGACAAAAATGTGTATTAAAAATACTATTCTGTTTAGTATTTTATTCTGCTTTAATTTGTATTATATTCTGKTTTATATGGTACATGATAAAGCAGAGTCTGCTCAAAGAAATTCAGTTGCAGAAATCATGGTCTTAAGTGGTAAACTGAGAATTTCTGATTAATTGAAAATAGCTAATTTGGAAAAGTGATATCTGGTATCTTCTGAATGAAAAAGGATGTGTCTCTCTTGACATGCATTCTTGCTGTCTGCTGATCTTAACGTTTAAGAATGCTTCAGAATAGGACAGGACTGAATTAAGGGAACTTGGATGAGTAAATTCTCTTGTGGCTCTTTAGGAAGTAATAATCTGCAAAAAAACTTCAGTTGCAAGGAATCTCTTCTACTTAAAAGGCAAAAAGGGAAAACTAAACGCCCGTATTGCACACAGCTTGCTATCTGATCCGCCCTCACCCCATAYGTAGCCAGGTTTCTCCGAGGAAAAAACTTAAAATGGTAATTGGTTGTTTTCCGTAGTGGTGCAAGAATTTTGTGAACAGATGCTGACTGATTCCGTTTTATACAATTGGACTGGTGGCTCTCTGAGTATTTGTTCAGGGCTGCCAAGTTATGAAATGTTTGATGTACAAACTGAGTGTGAATAAAGGTTTTATTACTTTGAACAAGACATCTCGGCTCAAAATTCCTTTGCTTACATTTGCATGGATATTAATGACCTGTTAGTTAAATGTGGATATAAAAATGTCAGATGGACTAAAACAGATCAAATAATAATTCTTCTTAGCTTTGCCCTTTAAATGTTTTATGGTTAATATCACTGGGCTTCCCTCCTCTTGATGTGTGTTTACTGGTTGTTACATGGTCACCTTTTTAAATACAAGATAAAGCCACAAATCACCTGGCTGCTTTTATTGTCATTTATGTGAACAGAGTTGTTGTCTCTGCTTTCACAGATGAAGGAATAGTTTCTAAACGGGGTGTGTGMAGAACTTCTTTTTACATTTTTCTTTATATTTAAAATGATATCTCTGAAAAATAGCAAGCTTTCCAGGGTCTASTATCTTTCAGAATTAATCCTCTTTAGGTCTATCTCAAGTCTTAAAATACTAAYGTTGGTGTATCTTTAAAGATAAATCTTTCTTTACAAAAATGGAAGACAGACAAGAGTRCAGGTATAATCCAGAATTTTAATCTGATAATGATTAAAAAGAGTGATACGATCAGTTTTTTAGTTTTCTTATATTTTTCTCTTCTCTCAATGTGTTTTTGTAAGTGAAGACAAATAGGAAAGGCAAATGTGAAGAACTGTGCATTTCAGAAAGGAAATTGATCTGTTTAAGTACAGTGCAAGAGAAAATGAAGTTTCAATGTTTTATATTGAATGATTTTATAACTTTCAACATGATCTAGTTACTAATATTTAATCATGATATTACTTAAGAAATTACATAACACTTCAGAAATAATAACTAATGCTAAAAATTACATAGTAAATTCAAAGATGACTTTCTTTCAAAAGGGACACTTCAATCATGCTATTGGCAGTGCTGCAGTACAAGTCTGATCTGGACAAATGTCCTTACATCTGTAGAAGAACTTCAGAAAAAATGCTTCTGGAGGAAAGTAGCACTAGACTATAATAAAACTATAAATGATGCCCAGATTTACTTAAATTCATGGAGCTGCCACACCATAGCCAAATGCTAAAGAACTCCAGTAACCTCTATACATAGAAGTAGTTTTGCACTTACCCAAAGCYTATATACCCTTTCTTCCTCCTCGTGTGAGAAAACTAATAACGTGGGAACCAATCTGATTGTTTGTTGATCTAAAAGGCTTCAATTCTGTAGCACCCGAGCCCGGCTGGCTCCTAAGCAGTAATGCTAACAARTGAAGTGTTACAAGCAGCATCGTATTTTGTTCTTCTTGTCAGCTAAGGTTTCCAAATGCTGTAAAATTCTTCTGTGTTTCTGATCCTTCTGATAATATTGTTGTATGATACTATAATTGTACAAGAGTTGTGTCAGCACCCTATGAGCCAACATCTGGAAACTATTAAAATKCTTCATAGAGCATAGGATGGCACAGGAGCAACTGATGCATTTGGAAAGATCAAAATCTTTCTGTTGTGCCCTGGTAGGGTGATTGCCAGGTTAAGGCTGAGAGTCTGTCAGGATCCTTCAGACAGACTTCTGGTGTATATATACAGTGTGATATAGGGCTGCATGTGTAGTATGACCAGGTACCTAAATGCTCCATGTGAAAAGGATATAGAACACTTCTGGTTTTGTTTTGTTASAATCAGTGGCAGTCCAGTCTGTAAAAAGTGACAGCTACTTCTATGTGGATAAATTTAACATCTGAAACAGATCTGAGACCAAGTATTTTGAATCTAATTGCACGTCTTGCATTTGATTTGTACATGTGCACCATGGCTCTGTGGCTTACAGCATGAATCATAGGTAGGACATCTTGTCACATGTGACATGAATTGTACAATAGTATTTTTTCCATGCTGATGTGATTCATCTACTCAAACTTAAGGAGCTCACTTAGCAGGGCAACCTAATTTTTCATCTTTCTTCTCTTGTACTGGTAGCTTAAATTCATTATTCAGTTCCAGTTCAAACCCAAATATTTTAATTGCACATCTTGTGAGATGATTTATGCAAGGCCATTTGTGTCTGGTTATTATATATTTTTTCCATAGAAATTAGGAAAGCTCATCTTAAAATTCAAGATGAACTGTAGCTTTTCATTACTACTTTTTCTGGACTCTTAACTTTGTTTTATTAATATCATAACTGGCAACCCTTACCAAGCTTCCTTGATTCTCATGATTCCACTAAAAGGCTGAAAGTACATGTTCTAAGAATAGGAAGACAGAATTTATTACTGTTAGAGAAACTTTTTAGACAGATGTTCTGTTCAGTTTGGTACCAGTAAAATGATTCATAAACTTCAAAAATGGTTCCTGAAATTTTACTTAGATCATCCCTATGAAAATACAACAGGTGAACTAAAAAGGACAGGAGCAGGAATAGCAGATAATAAGTAATATTTTTAGGTGGCTTTCTGAGAGTCTCAGGTAGCTGTTGTTATGTCTGGAGTCTGTTCTGAGTAAGGAGAAAGACTGTACGTAAAGCAGTGGCATGAGAGATTTGAAAAGAAAGATGTTCAGTGTTATGTACATGCATATAYGTATWTATATGTACATCCACATATGTTCCTAATAGGGTTAATGGATCAAGTCTTGCAGAGAGCTACATGTAGGCAGAACCTTATACTTGTGATGTCGAAGTTGGTACTTGGGCTGGATGAAACCAGTTCCAGGGTCCAAATAAGTAGCTTTAAGAACTAGGTTTTACATCTTTCTTATGATGATGCCAYGGCCACACAAAAATAAAATCTTCTGGAAATTATGAGAAACCTTTATGAAAAATGCTTCTTATTTTTAGTTTGAAATACTTGCAGGTATATATATCATCCCTGCTTGTAGAGGGAAGACCAAATTACACCAGAACTTYGCTGAATATGTCTGAAGTCTTTCATTCTCTTTTGCCTTGGAAGCCTGTTCTAGTTTATCCAAGCCTCAGATACAGAAATGAATGTCACACTAGACTTCTGCAGAAATCTACCTTAACTGTGTAGAATGGATGTAACTCTGGTGCTGCCATTTTAACTTTTTACGGAAATGTTAGCATGTGTCCTCTGCTTAAAACCACTTGTGGGCTGTGCTCATACACTTATTTAGGTTCCAACTCTGTCCCCTGGATGAAAAGACTTTGCTCTGGTTCATCCATCTTCGCTCYAGTGGAGGATGAGGTTAACAGCAATTTGTTGGTGTTGGCATGCAACAGTGCTTCTCGGGCTTTCTTTCACTTTTCCTTTCAAGGAGAAAATGCTGAGGCTTTTGGTTATAGGGCTATTTAAACATAAGCATGTAGTTTTAAGTTAAAAGATGAAATAATTCAATGGCTAAGAGACAGGATTGGATTGTAAAGAAATGAGGTAATGAAATAGTAAAATCTTAGGGGAAAGGTAGGATGCAAGCTGGAGTGCAGGGTCCAGTTCTAGGCTCCCCCGTGCAAGAGACTTGGAGCTATGAGGGACGATTCCAGTGAAGGACCACTAACATGATTAAGGGACTAGAGCATCTCTCCTATGAGGAAAGGCTGAGAGAGCTGGGAGTGTTCAGGCTGGAGAAGAGGGCTGTGGGGGATCTCATCAATGTCTACAAATACCTGAAGGGAGGGTACAAAGAAGACGGGGCCCGACTCTTTTTCTTGGTGCCCAGTGCCAGGACCAGAGGCAATGGGCACAAAGTGAAACACAGGAGGCTCCTTCTGAGCATCAGGAAACACTTTTTACTGTGAGGGTGACCAAGCACAGGTACAGGTTGCCCAGGGAGGTTGTGGAGCCTCTATCCTTGGAGATATTCAAAAGCCATCTGGCCATGGTMCTGGGCAGCTGGCTTTAAGTGGCCCTACTTGAGCCAGGGAGGTTGGACCAGATGACCTCCTGAGGTTCCTTCCAACCTCAGCCATTCTATGAAGTTACACTGAAATGAAGCTTCTGCATATACTTACCTTTTAAGAAACAAGTGCTTCTAATGCTTTTCTGCTATGAAACTACTATTAAAAATACGTCTGATTATCAAAGTTTCTGCAGGCTAAATAATAGCTTATTGGCACTGAATATTAGATAGCGTTCAGAGATGTCATATTTTCCTATTGTTGTGCCAAAACTATTAAAGTTGCACCTGAAACTAACAACTCTAAACAGGCAGTCTTTCTTTGGCTTTGCTGTAAGAAAGATAAATTTCTGTTCTTCAAAGTCTGTTTATGGATTGCTGGTTTTAATAAAAAAAATCTTACTTTGTACAACTGCTCTTCTTTAACATGCACAGTTGTTATAAGTGGTTTGTGCTCTGTATTTAAAACAAAGTGCAGAAGACGAAAGTAGAAGTAATACTGGCTTTTTTTTCAAGAATGCTATGATTTTCCACTCAGTAAAGATTTTTGACCTAAAGGAATGAAGAGAAAGCAGATGCTCAGAGAACAAGTGATAAGGATCTAGGAAGATTTTCAGACCTGCAGCTCATGACAAACTAAAATCCTTTACAAACAGATTTACAATTAGCTTCCTAGCTATGTTATGAGGAGATTTCTGAGGACTCAAGGAATTCTTGGTGGTTCAGAAAGAGAACTGAACCTTCTCCTAATATGCCTCATGTTCTGTCAACTATGCAAAGGCAATGGAAAACATTTGTCAAAACAGATGGCAGCRCTAGCCCCCTGCCATTGAATACAAATGGTAAGTTCAAGGTCCAGTTAATGGCGGGTGAGCCAAGAAACATTTGGCGATTTAGTTAACATTGAATATACCCCAAAGAATACTCTATTACAATTCCAGGACTTCTTGGCTATGGCCAAACTCTGAATACTGCAAGAACAGTCATTTCATAGTTTACACTTCCAGCCAGAACGAAGAACTGCTGAGGTGCACGAAAACTAAGATGTAGCAGTTAACATGGTTTTCAAGATTTTTGAAAAGACATGTTTGACAACTGGGTCAGTCCAGCAGAACACTTTTTGCCCAGCGCTTCATGATAGTCTACTGTGCAATTCAATTGCTTTTCATATACTAAAATAAACATTATCTTAAAAGCAATTATGTGTATAGAATATACTAAGAGACTAAATGTGAAAAGATCTGGTTTTTCTATTAAAAAAATGCTGGCATGTTACACTGAAGTAAGTTTCACAGAACAGTTAGGTAAAATGTGGAAACTATGATCTGCGTAGCTGAAGTGTTTGTAATTGCTGGTGGCATGACTACTAAAAGCAAAACAAAGTTGCAGAGATGTTGTCTTACATGCATCCAGTGAAATAGATACTAGGGTAATTTATGCTGATTAAGTTAATAATGAAAAAAGTTCTTGCTACGATTTAAACAATTCACTGTTAAATAAGCAGATGTTACTTGCCTGAGTTTGAAATATGAACATAGAAAAAGCTCCTATGCACTGTTTGCAATAGTGACATCCGTGCTTTATATTGACCATAATCAAGATCCTAGTTATTTAATCATGTATTATTCTGTAAAGGTAGTCTTTTTTCCTATGGAATGGATACAATGGAAGGATACAGTGCTACTCACTGCAATGCAGTAAGTGCAATCTTATACTGCACCGTGTCTATCCCTATGTATCCTTTGCCTATATGTTAGGAATTAGGCATTGAAGACCAGAAGTATAGCACTGCTGAAAACATAAGTAACTCTTCAGTCTTACACACAAGTGCCTGTCACCACGTTCAGAATGTTTCTTCCCCGTAGTACCTTGCTGCATTTCCTTCTTCCTTCTGCACACTGCAGGGAATGTACAGCCTCAACTTAAAATCAAGAGCAAGGGCTGAAAGATAACTAACATGCCTGACAGTTGTCAGACTACCCATATTTGCTTTTCTCAGCTTACATTAATGACTTCGTAAGGATTAGTTAAGGCTTCCAGAAATACTCTACCTTTTTTTCTTCTAGAATTTCTTGAACCTACGGGATAGAGTAAACTGATGAGTGAAAGCCAAGTCACTGTTAACTGTATCTTAAGGTAAGCTGTTAAACACCTAGTGTTATTACTTTTATTTATTTAGAGTTGTAAAGAAGCATTCACATGTACTATATCCTGTGTAACTTGCATGTGAGTATGGAATGATGGCAGGTACTTAATTTCTATATCTATGGTTTCAGATTGGACCTAGAGACCATATTAGCTGGATTTGAAATCTTATAAAGATGTGAAATTCTTCCTCCTCAAAACCCTTGTGATCCTTATGCAACAAATTTGGCCAATGTGTCACCACTACTTCCTGCAAAGCAGAATTAGGAGAGATGTGAAAAAAGCTGTTAAGTTTTCTCTTAGGAATCAGGCATTGAAGATCAGTGCAAAAGCAATATGCAGATGTTAACACACCTCAAATGGCAGTAATATTCAACATTTAAAACATTGTATGTTCTAAATAACTGCGGCAGGTGTACAATAAAGTACATAGAGATGTGGGAGGTAGTCAATACTAAGGATCTTGAGGATCTTCATGACAGATAACAGCTTGCTGTTGTGGCTGTCTCAGGAGGATCAGTGTTACTTGGAAGCAGCACATTTCTATGCCTCTTTTCTTGACAGTACCTGGGATTAATTAAGTCTGCTGCTATCTATATATCTCTATAGACAAGAATCTATTTTGAAGAAAACATCTGCAGAGATCCAAATTGAATGGCAAAGAATTGTGGTTGCCAAATTTGTTTACACAGATTATTTTTTTTTTTAGTTGTGTATTTTGACGCTAACAAAAGTAATTCCTGGATTGAAGCATTTGGAAACAATATAAGGGAATGAAGAGGGATGTACGAAACTAGAAAACAACTCCTTTAAGTAWATCCATCATTTAAAACAGAAAAAAAAAATCTATAAGTGAATTGTGTTTTCAGAAGTCTGGCTAATGAACAAGGTATTTCTTGTTTTTTGTGAATGTGTTCAGTACTGTACAAACAAAAGAAATGTTATTTTCCCTTAATACCTCTATACACCTAGGTTCTTCCACTTTAATCTTACAGAGACAATACAACATTTTATTTCATGATTTGCTGTGGCTATTAATCCTATGAGCTTAGATCATTTTGTTAAAACACAATTGAAATTTAGCAACCTGCCTACTTTATCCTCCTAGTCAAATTTGTCCTCATTTGGGAGGGCTCCTTTCTAATTTTGACTTATTACATTCTGTGAGAAAGAACAAAGGTGGCCTCCTGTTTCTTATTGCACAGGATGAACTGATCAGATAATTCAAGGTCTGATAAAATATCTCAGTGAATTCAGCTGTATGCAATAAGCATTACTATTATTAGGCCATGTTAAAGTAAGAGTGCAATTCCCAATTCTCTTATAAACAGCATCAATATGCTATGCTTAGCAAGTACCTCTTTCTCCTGTAGAATATAGTTTTGGTTTTGGTTTGCATTTTAAAAGGTATCACGTCACTTTAAGTTGTTAGCTGATGTGATTTACTAACTGTTCTTGATAGATTGTGTTGGCATCTTGTGAGGACTGCATTCTAGCTTTCTTCCCTTGAAATAGTTCTAAGAAAGCAGCATTATTCTTGTGAAAACAGCATTTATATATTTCTCTTGCATGTTTATCCTCAGCATCATCTTACTGGGAACATTTTTAATCTGCCAAAAGATCTTCTGAACTCTGACTGCAAAGCATTCTGCAGTCCGAATTTCTCATGCAAATCCATATGACTTCAGGTAGGTAGAGAACTTCAGGTTCTCTAAGCACATTATCTGCAACCAACTTTACAGTTTTCTGAGCCTTATGACTGCTGCATATTCAAAGCACTCTTCACTTATTGTACTTGCCATCTAGTTAGATGGTATAACTTCTATCTAGGCAGTTTGCTTTCAGTCTTACCTCAGTATTCACAACCTCATCTTGCTGAGAAGTCTTACCCAGGCTCCTTATCCTGAAAACTGGGGGCTGTTTGTTTGTYTGATTAACTTCCATGGCTTGCAAGCAATCCAGCTTTTGTTCAGTCGGTGTTCAGTAGGCTGTTGCATGCCTCCGCACTGCTTGGGTTTTCTTTAATCAACATATGGACTATAATATATTGTTTGTTTTGAATCTGATGTCATGGGAAAAAGTGTTGCCTGAGTCGGTATGGAAGCTTGCCCAGATACATTCAAGTTGTTTCTTCCTTGACTGTAGTATCTGCTTGAAACTTTTCACTTGCCTTCTAATGGTTATTCCTGCTCATCCACAGGCTGTTTCCAGTCCAAATATAGTGCTACTTGATTGAAAAAATCCAAGAAGCGGTTCTCTTTTTGGCACGTGTTTAGCAATCCTGACCAAATCCCTTCTGAGATGCCATGGTCCAGTTTGTCATAGAAGGTCACAGGCTTGCTAAGGCTGTCCCTCTGGACACTTCAGTGGCTTCTGTGTCTGCACAGCTAGAAAAACTCTGCTGAAATATGGAATGTTTTTCAAACCCTTCTTTCCCCTCCCTCTGAAGTTGCTGTGAGGAAGCAGTGACCTAGGGTACCCTTGTGAAACTCCTGTTGACCCGCAGTTTGGAATGTGCAGCCGGTTCAGGGCTGTGCCCTGCATCGGGGTGCTGTGTTTGGGTTTTTTTTTTTGCACTGGAGGAGCCTTTCAGATTATATTTGGGAATGACTTTAAAAGCACAGCCAAAGTGATTTTATTTGCTTGGCTGCTTAACTAAAGAATATTAGTCAGGGCAAACTAATGTAACTCCACTGATACTGATAGAGCTGAGTTACAACAACTGAAGAACAAGCCCTTAAATTCTAGGGATATTATTATACAGGCTGAGCTTAAAAGGCTCTAATGCTGTCTTACAGTGTATAAATAGTGTTAAGAGTGTTTAATACCCAACTAATTTCTAATTAGCTTTTTCTTTCTTGTTAACTTTTCTATTATACTTTTTTCTGTTGATGTTGTAGTTTTGCTGTAAGAAAACAACAGAGCTCTGTTCAAGATAAAGCTGTTCTGAGCTGTACCTTCAGATGTGTAGTGCCTGCTCAGGACAAGAAGCTCAGCAGGCTTCAGGGCTTGCATGTTCCTGTTGAAACACTCGGAAAATCAAAATGTGACAGTTTCTGTTTTGTAAACACCAACTGGGATTTTTCTGTAACTCTTAACCCAGCTGATTAAGAATGGATTTTCCTGGGGACAAACAAGATACCGTTCTAACTTGAGGGTTGTCTTGCTGCCAGATTTCAAGCTCCTGTTATAAATCATTATGGCTCTTTGGAAAACAGATGAAAAATATGAATGTTGGCAAAACGATCCTTCACTAAGTTTGTTCCAAAAATGGCTGAACTATTTTCTATCAAACTCT
>JASVER010000042.1:6342063-6564828 GCA_030449065.1 Oceanodroma leucorhoa
AAAAAATAAATCCAGAGTCCAAGAAGAAATTTCAACCTGGCTGGTTGAAGTTTGACATATTTGAAAACTAAAGTATGTAATGAAAGAATTAGTCAGACTGAACTGTCAGTATCACAGTGTGCTCACCTCTTAAAAGTCACATAAAGACTAAAGGGAAGGGTCAAGATATGTCCATTTTGTTTCTTTCTAACAAAAGATACCCTGATAGACAGACAAGATCCTTGAACAGAACTSGATGCTATAGGAATTTATAAGTGGGTTCCAGTGGTGGAATTGCATATAGTGTGGGTCACATTTACTTATTAGCTACCTGGATGTTATTGGAAGATAGGAAAAAATGTTTATAGATCTTATCTATTTTTTAAAGATACAGAAAAGAAATTCTGGAAAGTGTAATCAACACTCTTAAAGTTGTTAATTTTGCTTAACTTTTTCCAGGATGCTTCCTAGCATGTAATCAATGTGTCTGGCAGTTATTAAACTATTAAAAAATTTTCCTTCTGTTTCACTAAACAAAAAAAACCAACCCACCCATTACAGAATAGTGGTCATGTTTTGCAAGTGCTGCAAAATATTTTTCTGGCATTCTAGGTCGTGTTGCATGCTTTCTTAGTTTCATGTAAAATGACTTTGTTCATACTCTTAGAACTGACATTGGTCATTATTTTTTAACACGTTATGGAGTTAGGTCTACCTCAGTGTCACCTGACTAACAGCTCGTATTTTTGTCAGCATTAGAAATATTATAGAATATGGTTGGCTGAGGAACTACATGTAGGGAGATTTTTGATTGCTTTTTGCTGGCTTTGGAGGAACTGCTGAAGACTGCAAAACCTAAACAGTGAAAAGGGGCTAAGATATCCCAGCTTTTCTCAGGCAGTACTCATCAGAGAGGGCAAGTGTGTAATTTCACCAAAGAATTAAAAACATGCTTATAAATTATTGAAATAATGCATATTCTACTATCTAAAGCACTTTGATTTGAACTCAACAGGGAACTAGGTTATAAAACAAACATAGAGACCTTGTTGAAGTCAGTCTCTTCTGGACACCCTTAAGTTGCAATGAAGRTGATGGTAAAATTTAATTCATCTACAAATGGACTCAGAATAAACAACTACTTGCATGCAATCTTCCTTTTATTCAGAAGCTAGGATAGTGCTTTTGTTAGTTTGTCTCATCTATTGCATTTCCGGGCCATCTATCAACACAGTTATAGTTATCCCTTCAGCTGCTCCTACCTATATGATGATGAGATAGAGACCAGGAGTCAGGCAGAGAATATATGGACTATCACGACACTTCTGTCCATTGTATTCAATGGTTTTTTTACTCCGAAAAAAGCATCTGGCCCTTAGGAACACCTCTTGGCAATGACAAATGTGCATGTATTCTGACATTCAAATGGAGGGATCATGTCCTAAGATTTCTTCTTAGTTAGTAGTCTGTATGACCAGTGTTTTTTGAAATAGTGGAGGCGATATCCAGGATATTTTTGCTATTTATAATTCCCATTGTTGAAACTCTCTGGGGATTATTAGATCAGATGACTTCAGTGGTGTGATAGCTATTGATATAAATAACTTTCCAGAAGATTTCCTTATGACTTTAGAACAAATTAGCCAGTAAGAAAGACATTTCTGAAGGAGTTTAGTTCCCTAGCTATTTTCTGAAAACCACACTAGGCACTGATCTGCATACAGAAGAGCTAAAAATCCTTAAAACCTAATTTTTGAGTGCCTAGGCTTTTCATTTAAAAAAAAAAAAAAATAAATCAATTATCAGACACCTAGGTCCCATTTTCAGGAGTCTCAGGCTCCTCAGTTTCTTAAGCACTTCTGAATATTGTGCTTTCTGAGAAGTTTAGAGAAAATGGAAGAATTGCTCACCTAGATGAAAGCCAAAATAAACTGTATGTGTTCATCAGTGATCAGAAACAAATAGTGTAGTTCAATGAATAGCTAGGGAAATCTAGCCAAGGGACAGATAATCATCTAAAACTCTCCACTTCTTTGAAGCATACCTAAAGGTCTGCTGTTGGAAAAGGTCTTTCCTGTGAGACTTCCAGTGTTTCCTGGTTTCAGCCAGGAAAGAAATAGTGGAAGAAGTGCCTCTCACTCTATTTTGGTACTTCTGATCCCTGAAGAAGGGAAGCAGAGGCATGGGGTGTGTTTGAAAATAAATTGACAAACTTCTAATTGCTCTTTCATGTGGGTTTATTTCATTCCATGTTTTGGCTGCAATTTTAAATCATGTTTTTGTAGACTAATGCTGAGGGATTGTTTCACTCTTCCCTAGGAGGACCAAAGATTTCAGGCAGTCCAGAGGTCTAAATAACCAAAAGGTGAACCTGTTTGTCATTCTTTTCCTTTCTAAATCTGAGTTCATGCACCCAAATGCTCAAACTTTGTGTGTGTGCCTGCACATGTGTGTGCATACAAGTACAATTTGGATAACCTCCTTAGATTACCTGTGAAAACTGGAATTCTTAGACCTGATTGTTAATTTACTGAGAGACCTTGGATGTCATAAGACTCTGCCCCTACAATTCGATAATTTAATCAGAAGAGACTTCCTTTAGTTAGCAACAGAAAATGCTGGAAGTCTTTGACATTCTCACATTTGCGTTTTTCAATTATATGACGACTTATGTGGAAAGCTGCTTCTAGCCTGTAACAGGTGTGCAGATAGCATCCTATAAAGATTTGCTTGATTTATTGAAGAGACAGATACTACTATGGCAGAAAAACATTCAAGGTGGTGTTTGAGGTAACTGCAACTCTTTACCTTGGCAGAATGAAGTTAGCTAAACATTATTCCTATGCAAAATGCTTGCCAGACCGTGGCATGCTGTTTGCTACGTGGAAACACAGATGTTCCTCAGCTCAGTGGTGCTCCATGTACCTCAAAACTACCCTCTCTGAGTGACAGCCCTGCTTTTCTTGGAGAATATTTTAGAAGTGTTTCAGAGCCATCTAAAACTGGAAACCTCCAGAGAATGAGCTAATCCCTTGGCCAAGGAAATATGAATATATTTGAAATTTAGTAAAACCTCTGAGACTTGCTGAAGTCACTTAACGCTAACCAGTCAGCAAGACTCGGCAGAGCGGGAACAAGGCTGGCACCGTGTACTCCCTGGTGCCAAGGGAGTACAATCCTTGCCTGCCGTGGTAAAATTAGTGTGTTGCTTAAGGTAAATCAACTGCAATGAACCTTTCTGAAAAAAAAAAAGATAGTTATTCTTACCTGCATAATGAAAATGTAGAGGATTACTTAGTATGCTTATTTCACTGTAAATATACTGTAGTGCTGAATTAGATCAGTGGTATGTTACCATAGATGGTGGTGACATGTAGCAAATGCTTCTGAAAAGTGTCGTAAAGGCAATTGTAAGATCACATGCAATAATCTACTCATAAGGGAATGTTTCCCTTAATTAGAGACTCTTTATAATTTGGAATGATAGACTTGCATCTCTTCTTATTTCTAGCTTAATCTAGATGATATTGCTAGCCTTGATATAAACACCAGGGGATGCACCATATCTGGGGGAAAAAGGGAAGTTTCATTTTGTGAGACATTATACATACTAAAAGCCAATCCTTAGGTGAGCTGGTTATAACATAAGTAGCTGACCAAAGTAAGAGGTATCCTATGTAATATTCTAAAAAGAGTAATTTGATCAAATTTGTTCCTGCATCTACTGCAGACTGAAAAGCTGCTTGAGTTCTAGCCTATTTTTCTAACCAAAAGTTCCTCCCTGATGTTTCTTCAGGACCCAGATAAATAGGCACATGCCTTAAAAAAAAAAAAAAAAAGTGTATCAGTATTCACTTTCAGTTGTACTCATTCCACCAACTAAATACATAACAGCAGTGTTGTTCCCTCCATTCTTCCAGCCTTCAATTGTCTGCAAATTTCAGATGACATGAGAACAGAGCGTGCAGTGTCCATGCAAAACACTGAGCTAAGGCTACTTCAAAACTTGTTTGGTGTAATGAGCTCAAAAGCTTTATGTTTCCACCGCTGTATAACATGTATTAATATGGATATCCTTACCAAAGGAGGTGCTTCTCACATGAATATATAATAAACAAGCATGTTTCTCCCTTTCTGCTTTATCACTGAATGCTGTCTTTATGAATTACTCTACACACAACTGTTTTGTCTGTTTCTTAAAATATTTTCTTTCATTSTTGAAGTCACTGATTAATGCCAATTATTATTATGCACTGGGTTTTGTTTAATGAGTTTTTACTTTGTCACGAGATGCCTAATTTCTTAACCAGATCTTCTGCCAGGACTTGTTTAACAAACTCTCTTGCCTATCAAACCAGGTACTGGACTAGGGAATTAGTCACCTGAGACCATCAGGTACCGCCGTGAGCTAAAGCTCTCCAGCAGATCTGTAAAAGGATGAGGGGAGAGACTTGGCCAGTGGATTATGTTCCCAGTCAAGTGTCAGGCATATTTGACTGGGATTTCTCCACTGGAAATAAAGGAGGTTTTATTCAACAGAGAGATTATCTGAAGATACCAGGGAGGAATTTTGTTTCTTCCTCTGGTATTTTTTTGAGTATCAGCAAGCTGGTGAGCTGAGACACTACCAAGACAGTTCTTTGCTGCAGCAAACTGGCACTGAGGACGCTGCCACCTGGCAGAGCGGTGTGTCACTGCCTCCTTTTCTGTGCTGCTGCTGCTCCCTGCTGTGAGGGAGAGGGCATGGTAGAAATCCATAATTCATTAGCCACATTAGGTACTCTTTTTCTCATGTTTGCACTAGATTGACTGTGATCGTGGCAGAGAAAAAGAATATTCACTTGCTCACATCTCTGTCCTTGTAACTGTGAGATTTTTAGTCCCCTACATAAAATTTCATACAGACTTATTTTTAGAGACTTGTTCTGTGAAACCATCTAGGTTCCTCCAGAAAAAAAACCCTACTTTTCAAAGATCAAATCTAAAGTTAACCAGTCTCTGCTGTCCTGCTTGATCTGGATTTACTGCTTCCGAAAATAAACACTTCTACAATCTGTATGACTCTACATGGGGTAATTCCCTGTAGCAGAAAGGCAGTGTATTTGTTCAAATTAATTCTCAACACTAAAAGCTAATCAGAAGCAAAATATAGTAGAAGAAAGAATGAAAAAACTAGCACCATTTTTCCCACTCTAGCTCCAACAAAAAATGTCATGCTTTCATGTCCCAACTTCTGATACAAGATACTTTCAGATTCAATAGAATAAGTTGATTATATTGAGTCTAAGCTTCAGAAGAAAGTATTTTTGTTCCGTTTTTGATCAGAGATACCTTTCTAATTAAGAAAAAAAAAAGGCAAATAAATCCCTTATGATCAATCTCTAGGGAAAAAAAAAAAGGCTTTGAAAAGATGTTTGGATTGCAAATAGACACCTTTGCTAATGCATTCATAGTGCTGCCAGGCCAGAATTGCAGATGGCCACTGTTTGAAAGCTTATCAAGTTACTGTTTCATCCCACTAACAGATGGTGAAGTAGCAAAAGGCAGGTCTCACTTTTCAGGGCTCTGTTCTCTGTATGCTGTCTTGACCACAGGTTAAGAGAATGAAGGTCATCCTGTGGAAACATGGCAGACATTTACAGTTCACTAGCTGGGTATAAGTGTGCTGGCTCTGACGTTTGGARAGAAATCACATGAGGTTTGTGATAAAGGTCCAGTATGTTGTTCTTGGAGGGTCTGGGAAGATTGTCCCTCGTCTGAGCTTACTACCCTTTCTTAAAAAAACTGACCCCTGTAGCAGAACACTCTTTGGCTCAGAAAGAATGATATTGCTTGAAGGATAAATTGTCTTTTGCTTTGTCGTGTGTATCTCAAACCACATGTGTCCCTCTAGAAGGTCTTAGTCCCATCGCTTCAAATAATGGTGAACAACAGATTTCACCATAGTACTTGTAATACACCTGTCTGTGATGTTTCCTTTCCTTGCTTCCAGTAGGCAATTTTATTGTAAATTAGTAAGCAAATTAATTGATGTCTAAGTCCCTCATTGTGTCTTTTCTATGAGCCCTTTGTGTTGTATATGGGTTTGATTTTTCAGGCTTTTTCTAGGAGGCCTTACAAAAGCATTAATAAGATATCACAAACACTTCAGCAGCTTCTAGGCTTTGATATTTATACTGGCTCCTGACACACTTCAGATAATGAGGTTTCTCTGCATCAGTTTACATTATAAATCATCATGTAATTTAGTCTACAAAAAAAATGTGCAAGGGAACATATGAAAGCAAAGTGAAAGCTCTTGGGCTTTTGTGATGGACTAAAATAGCAAAATGGCCATAGTAGYGGCTTTGTGGAACAGTGCCACTCTGAAGGGGCCATGGGGATGGATGAAGAGATGAGGGTAGGAGGGAGTCCCATTACCGAGATTTCCACAGAGTGTACGACAACTGCATCACCAGTGCAGAGGAATGTAGACTTCTGGCATTTCTGTTTGTAGCTTTCCACACCGCTGTGATCAAACAGATGTGGACAGGGGAGGATTAGTGGCCTGCCACCCAGTTGCCTCAGACTATATTTACCAGAGATTCACCTGTGCTTGAGGACATAAAATATCCTCAGCCTTTATATTTCCTTGGAATAGCTGGGGAAGCACTTTTTCTAAAATAATGTCCATTATAGACATGAGTTTTCTTCTTCCTTCTCTTGCCGGATAACTAGGAGGCCCAAATAGCTATGACATGCATACTCTTTCATTTATATACAGAGAAAATAACTATAAAAATGTTGGAACATTGTTTGAATAATAATTAATTTCAAATTGAAGGTAACAATAAATTATTATTCGTTTTATTCCCACTATTATGTCTCTGGTCATGTAGTTGCTTTTAATTTTTGTGTTATTCTGTGTCAAGAGACTGGATAGTATGTATCTATCAATCTGTTTAAAAAATTTGGGGTGAAGAATGTGTGGTCTTCCAGTTGGTTTAGGTATCTCAGAAATCCTACAGCTTATAAAGGTGACACAGAAAATAATTTAGTTGCCTTTTGAGGTCAATAATGATGATAGCTTGGGGATTTAGTTAGGCACTTAAGCCCAGCTTCTTTAATCTGTCTCTGGTGGCTCTTGCTCTAGCTTGAATATGGAGTGAAAGAGAGAACTGGATCTAAGCAGGGACACCGGCACTSGTGGAAGCGGCTTGTAATTCAGGTCAGCCATTGCAAAGGGTATGGATGYAAAAAGCTGAGTCACCCGGCTCTGTGCGCTCAAGCTGAAATCTGAGCGTTGCTACCAGAGGTGGTATATGTAGTGTGACCTCTCTGTGCAAGACCTGTTGCTATCTGAAAGTGGGGGCCCGACAATTCATCCCGTTTGTCCAACTGAGCCCCCTGAGGCTCTCTACTCTGACAGGGAACAAATAATTTAAGATAATAGAAAAAAAAATAAAAATTGAATCAACTGCCTGTACTCAAATGTCAGAAGGAGGGTCTTCCTAATGTCAAGGGTCATCAGTTCTAAGTGCAAATTTTCAGGCCATAGTTGAGCAACTTCATCATTTACCTTTCCAGCCATGGCAAATTGTCTTCCTGTGGGAGAACTGCCTGCAGAAACTAGTTTGATGGTAGTTTGCTGTAGAGAAACTGGCGGGCAGGAATTATCACTTGTGCTGCTAAGCCTGGTTTTAAGGGTGTTTTTGCTGTGAAGGAGACCTAAAAGCAGAGCTAATAAATACAAGAATCTCTCCTTTAGTGCTTGTCTTTTTGTTTATGTTGCAGATCTGCAGCTGATATGTGATCGCTAGTTCTTTGTACATAACAAAACCTTGCATAACAAACCAGCTGAATTCAAATGTATTTTTCATAGCTTCCTCTCCTGTTCACGCAGCTGTCGTCTCTCGCTGGAAAAAGCTGGCATGTCGCTGCATTTTTTGCAAAAGTAATGAGTTCCTCTTGAAGGGGTAAATCAGAAAGTCATAATAAAACACAACCACCCAGGCAGCTGACAACGTGTTTTAGAAGCAGCTGATAAATGAAATGAAAAACCCTTCAAACTTGTTGTTCTCAAACTGCTCATGTTAAATCTGTTCTGTAATTGCTGCCCGCACAAACGTAGTATGAATTAACCTTTCCTTGTGTTACACTCGGACAAACACCACTCTGTGAAAGTGGATAGTTTACAACGTGTAGTGCTCCACATATGTTTATTTGAAATATTGATCTTTAGACCCCAGTACATACAGTAAACAACTTTTCAAACTCAGTTGTGAATGAATTTTGTACTTCCTTGGATGTCTTTTCCCTCCTTTCCTTTTGAAAGAGTATATTAGTTTATAATAGCCATACATAATTCTTTCAGAAATTATGGAGCTTATAAAAGCTCTTCAAATAACTAGAAAAGGTTCAAAAATGAAATGAATGCAACAAACTCATTTATCCAGAATTCAAATGTGTGCAAGTGCTTTAGGCTATAATGAGGTAATGGATCATCTGCAGCTCTTTATGAAAAATTTTAGCACACCTTTTACTTTCAAGCTTACGAATAGTGGCCTTGGAACATCTTTTGATTACGCTGCAACTGCAAGTTATCTGCTGCCCTACTTTCATTCCCATGGCAATATCTTTCAGGATTTCGCTTTGCTTAAAAAAAAAAAAAAAAAAAAAAAAAGACTTTGATACATGATGAAATGCCTTAAGGCACAGAAAAAGGGCACTTCTGGCCTTGCATAAATGGGGAATGACAGCAGCAGACGGGAGGAGAAAACTTCAGGATGAGTTGTGGGAAATCTCTACATAGATTCTTCTTTTTGTGATCTGTTAATAAATCGCTGGGAGTGGAATTYGAGGTGGAGTCTTTTTCAAGTTCTTTCCAAAGTGAATAGCTATGGTGCTTACACAAACCACATAAAATGCTTTTGTTTAGGTTCTTCAATGAAAGTTGTTGGATACCAGGCTCTTCTCAAAATGTGACCCTAAGTTACTGCAGTTCTGAAATAAGATTGAATCGATCAGGTGAATACAGACATCATTCATTCTGATAATAACACTGTGTATCTGTGAGCAATCTGAACAGGGGTAATTTCATAAATATGAATTTTATGAAATAAATACAATAAAGAGTTGGTAGTTTTTGTCACGGATGGAGACCTGTGTAGACCCCTGTGACCTCTGTGGAAATTAGAAAGCAGGTAAAGAGTGGTTCCTGCAAATCCTCTACCTTTTATGCTCAAGTATAACCTTGGTATTCACTTCCTTTACCTTAATGATCCAAATATATAACTATGACAGGAAATAACTAGAGTTACACACTTGTTAAATTACCTCTGTGACCTTGATCGTACCCTGAAGCATCAGCTTCATGTGGTATCAGCTAAGGCTTTGTGCCACGATTTGTCATTTGTGCAGCTGCCAGATGCTCACAGATTTGTTGACTATGAAATTTGACAATACAAATATTGTGGGAATTTATTAAAAATTCTTGATTTGTTTGTTGATCTTGATCTTATCATACATAATGTTAAATATTTTATACATGGCTATTTGGAGGTTATTGAGCAAGAAGTGAGGACACCCATAAGTAATTATTGCAGTGACTAACCCATTCCTAAATGCCATGTAAAAACCTGAATGACAAAGTTAAATTCCTAAATATAAGCACTGTGTGCAAGGATTAATTATTATATTTGTTAGGAAACCATAGTAAACTGATATTCACTTTTATAGATGCCTATTTAATAACYTCAATGCACCAGTAACCTAATGCTTGGAAGAAAATAATATCTCAGCAGTACCTCCATAATTAAGACTTCAGTTCCCAGTGTCAGGCTGCCTTCAGGGAGTGCTGTCATGAGTCTAGACACGTTTTTGTGATACCCGATATTGTTGTTTCAATGCAATAGGCAACTTCACATTCAGCTGGAGCCGTGCAAATGATAATATTATGGCATGACGATGTTATTCTTTTAACGGATGGCTTGTACCTCTAACGAGGAAAGTTTTGTGAAATTTGTATTGGCTTGACTTACAGAAAGTATACCCATTTAGTGATTCACTTTGACATAACTTTTCTATTTTACATTACTGCTTGRTGCATGGGAACAGAATTGTTTAAAATTTTTTTCCTTTCCTTTATTTTTCTTGCTTTTGTCTTTAAAAAGCTCCAAAGAATTTCTGTGTACAGTGTGGTTTGAAGTAGAAAGATATTCATTTTGAACAGGCATTTTGTTCTAGTAAGTATCCGGTTTAGGACTCTTGTTTATTTATTAGTGTGAATGGCACAGCTTCAAAGGATAAAGATAAATACTTCATTCTTAGCATTGAAAACAACCCACTGTCAGCAGAAAAGCTTTTTGAACTGGTTGGAGCCTAGATCTGAGAAGTTATTAATTTCTGACATCTCTTAGGCTATCTCTTTTCTTTCTAACTTGCTTTACTGAACATCATTTGCTACAGCCAAAATAAATGGCACCATCTTGTCCTGAGTGGGAGGCTTGGGGCAGGGGAGCGTTGGCACTGGGTACTCTGCTCTCTGCACCAGAGTCCCAGGCTTCTGCAGAGTCGCACTCGGGCACCCAAAGAAGTAACCTGCCTTTCGGTGATGCCAGTATCTTCTGTTTGCGGTTGCCTGCAAATCCTTGAAATCTGGTGTAGGGCCTAACATCTAATTTATGAGCTTAGGAACTTAGGTCTGGAAATTTTGACTTAACCTTTTTCAATATCGGGAGTGCCCATCTGTACACGAATGTGTGAAACCTAACCCTCCTGAAACAATCTTTTTCTGAAAGTGAGCTGTAGATAGAAATTTGACCTGCAAAGATGCCCCCTATTTTATTAAAATGCTTTTTATGTTTGTTTTTTTTTTAAACCTTTTCATTTTACCAAGCTTAGGCTAGAATGTGAAAATCAATCTAGGCTCTATCTGCCTCTTACGCCCTCCCCTGAGAAGAAACATTTTGCAGCCTATGCCAACAATATATTGYGTGAGGCAGACAAGAGCCTCAAGCTCGTGGCAGTCGCGCAGTCCCAACAAGCGACGTTGTTGGTGGAAAGCGATTGATCCGGGTGAGCGACTGCTGTGCCCCGGCGGGGAAGGGACTCTTCTGGTGCTTCTCTGAGTCTACGGCAAAGACCAAACTCTGTCCTCCACTCTCACTGCAAATCCAGCAAGGGCATCGTGTGTCCACACCACTTGCAGTGAAACTGTGCTTTCTGCAAAGACTCCAGGAATATTCTTGCACTCTGAAATTCTCCAGTATTTCAATTAGAGATGCTGGTTTGTCCTGTTTGCTGCTGTGACACTTCCCACCCTTCACTTCCCAGGTGAAGCAATAGGAATGGTATATGTGTTGAGGTAACATTAAAAAGTACTTGTAGGTTGTAAATTGGCTGTTTAGGGGAGGGGAAAAAGAAAGCACGGCATTTTATTTTGTTGCTGGTTTCCTCTCTCCCTTCCATTGGCTCTATGCCTCTTCCTGAGGGCAAGGAGGAAGTGCCCAGCACCGTGTGAACTCGGCTTGGCTGTGAAGCATCAACAAGAGCTGTACRGATCAGTGTTTGGAAATAGACTAAAAAAATATTTGCATTTTGGAAAAGTTTTTTAGAGATTTTCTTTCTGTCCAGCTCAAACTTCAACTCTGAGCAGGATCCACAAAAGACCATTCTTGAAATCAAGCTCCTATACCAGATTTGGCATCAAGAAGACACAATGACAGTTTGTCCAAATTAATGGACTGGAAATCTATTTTTTTCTCTGGGAAATGTTTAATATTATTCCTTATGCTAGAATGAGTTGACAGATCACAAAAGTGAGTAATGCTTTCTCTAACATTATGTTCTCTGCTTCTGAGGAAATGCTGAAGACAAAATGTTCAGTGTATTTATCCTCAGAATGCCTACTGGACTCCAAAGACTTCCACAGCTGAGGGAACAGGAAAAACAACTGTGGAAATTTGAAGTTCAGACTCCTCAATAAGAAAAACCAAGAGTCTTCAGTTCACTAATTAGTGATTCCTAATCCTTAGCAACAATTTTTCTTTAATATTTCAAAATAACTTTTATCATAAAGTAATATCCCATTTGGGTAGCTTACAAAACTGAAATATCACAATTTCTTTATTTTACTGGAACTAAAGCAGTGATAAAAATAAGCAGGTTCATATTCCTGGTTTTAACAGTGAATGCCTAAACAAACCCCTTGAAAAAGTTTTTACAAAGCCAAATTACTTTTATAGGTGAAACTTAAGTGGAAAAAATATTTAGTATGAAACATACTTTTTGCACCTCCACTGAACTTCCATTTTTCATATTTTTGGTGCTGGTTGGAACCCCAATATCTAGTATTTCTTTCCCACATGGAATGTTTTCAGCAGCTCAGAAGACATCAGGCTCAGGTCTTGCCCCAGCACCTCAGACAAAGGTTGCATTTACTGCAAGTTGGTTCTTTCTCTCCTAGCCCTGGGTTTTTTTTGAGTTTGAAATAATTTTCAGTTTCATTGCCAAGAATTAAATTAACCCTTGTGAAATGGAGCTTGAAACATGTATTGATTTCAGATTTCCTTTCTTGATGAGAAATAAGTGCATGTGAAGTATCCTTTAATCATGCATCAATCAAATTATTTTTTTTAATGAACAATTTAATAAATGGCATCTTTCTTTGAATATTTCATTATTAAGGGAGTCTAAGGTAGTTTATTTGTAGGTATATATACAGTAGAGACAAAAAGAATTTTTTGCAATTTACTGGATGTTTCATATATAACATATCTGAGCAGTAACCTTAAGAAACGGTCTGTTAAAAAATTCATGGTCTTTCACAGAGTTASAATCAGGAAGAAAATAAGCTGTTAATGGCAAAAGAATAATAAATGTTTAATCTGAGGAATGGTCTTGCAGTTTGTGGCCTTGCAGAAGGTAGGCTCCATTAAATGCACACTCAAGAAATCATCAAACGGCATTGATACACTAATGCCAATGAGTTCCTGTGTTTTGGAAGACAGATGCATTATTTAGTTCCCTTTTTTAATAACAGAGGAAGCAGGTCTGTTTAGGAAAAGTGAGGTGCAYTCCAAACTTGCTCCCATGTCGGTGGCAATGGTAGATTAATTTATGGCAAATGCAAGTGATGGAGATAATGAAGAATGACGGGGACAAGACAGCCAGTACTGACTRTAGGTAGCTCAAAGGCTTGTGGCCGTGATCCCTTTTATTCCTTTCTTGAAGGCTGCAGCTGCTCTTCCCACTCATCAGTAGACTCAGGGCTCAAACACTTCAACACTCTTCCTCTCCTTATCTACTATACTTTTGCCATCAATGCACAAATTGTGCTATTTTGGTGTAGCTGAAATATTTAATGGAGAGATTAACAAAATATTTAATTGGAAAGATCTAGGACAGAGTTCCTGCTCATATCCTAACTGAGAGAGAGAGTAATAAAAAATGTCTTCAGCTAGAAAACAGATGTTTCAACACAATTCTGTTTCATAGAAATGTTTGAAAGGGTTTGTTTTAATTCCTCATTGAAACAAAACCAGGGTTTGAAACCTTGAATGCAATCACAAGATGGATTTGTTCCCTGGCCAGCTCTGCACTTCAGCCTGACGCCAGGTGTTTCTGCTGCCTCCAGCTTCGGTTTCCCTGCCCATCGCCTCCTTTGCTCGGCAGCCACAGGCCGGGGCAGTGCTGGGGAGGAGAGGGAAGAGAGCTTTTCTTATGTTTCTAGTAGAAATCAAGGAGCAACTCTCCTTACACCTTTAACTSTGAGTTTTTTAGGCTTTGAAAGAGGGATGGAAAGGAAAAGGAAAGTGCAGGAAAGGCATCCGCTGAAGAAATGGAAAGATGACAGCCCTGTGGAAAACAGGGAAACCAATGTCAGAGTAAATTGGGAGTAGCAGTGCAAATTAGCAGTTCTAATATCTGTAAAAGGATGAGACCATATCATTCACAATGGAAATAATCTGTAAAGCGTGCTCTCCCCAGGTATGAATCGCTGTGTGTCACCCTGCCCCGACCCCTGACATRTTCTACCTCATCAGGTTTTTTTGTATGGAGATGCTGACCTATGTAGCCAGTAAAACCTAATGTAAGGTATGGGTGGGTGAAAACAAGCCTTGGGGCAGGCATTTGATTCTACTAGATTTAGACTTGCTCCTCAGAGCAGCCCTGCTGGGCCCCAGACCTGGTCATACGGGCCCACTTTCTAGCTTAGTGCTAGGAAAAAACAGCCTGGTCTTTGATCKGTTTTTCCTTTCCTATTCCTCTTTCTTTTCTCCTGTTTATATCCTCTGAATTCATCCACCCACTCTATTCCCCTTTTTTTCTTACTTTTTTCTTCCATATTTCACATTCTCTCTTCTCTTCCTGTGTTTTCCATACGCTTTCTTTCCTGCTCCATTTTTCCTGCGTTCTTCCTTCAAGCCACGACAGCTTTTAGTTACAATGAAAAATGACATATTGTGAAGGTGTTGTATTTTCTAACCTCTTCCCATACTCACGCCGAGGTGGGAGCAAAATGTTCCTGGTGTGCTGCCAGCTGAAYCTCTTGCAGCGCTACAAAGCTGGCTCCCTCCCATGCGTGTACTCCAGGGATGCGCTCCCACAGCATGGGCTTTTTGTCGGCTATTTCCTACGTGGCTGGCCTTCTCTTCCTTTCCGGCACAGGACCGAGCAATTATAAATCAAACTGTTTAGAAAAACTGTCCTTAAAGACTAGAGGTAGCAGATCTATTTATTATAACACGTCTTTCTGGAGAAAATGGCAAAAACTTTATTACGTTCAAAACGTACATGCAGTCGTCTTATATTTAGCATGGCAGTTACACCTACGAGACAGCAATGTAATTACTGTGTTCGCTCTTTTGGATGGGTTGGGATGAAGTGTCGCTTTATTTGCATTTTCTTTCAACTTCAGGATTATATGGGGATCTAACTATCATCTACTCATGTTAACCAGGCAAACCCATACTGTCTTCCTTACAATATATTAAGAAAAGGCTTAAGACTCTTCCACTGTAACTTCTGGCCTCTTTGTTTAGCAGCTGTTCACATCTTTTATTTTAAGCTCGTAGGCTTGTTACTTGGCATTTATTTGCAAAGAACAACAGACACCATCTATTACCCCGCCTCTCTTTAAAAAGTACTTAAGTCTTTTAGTGTATTCCTCTAATTAGTGCATTTTTAAAATATAAATTTTTCTCTCAAGTGCRTTCTGAAATTGTGGAAATACTACTGCTTTCAGCATTACTCTGCAAACAGAAGAAAATGMATATTGTTTGGGGAAAAAAAGGTATGGTAGAAACAGCAAATAAAGCACAATGAAAAGCAAACGCTTTGCTCACATGAATGCTAATTTGTAGTTTTAAATCATGGGATATTGGACCAGTTTCTGACTTTAAAATTAGATTCCTTTTAATATAGAGAGGCAGTAACATAAAACATTTAATGGTGTTTGTCAGCAAAGGGGAAGGCATGAAGCTCGAGGAGAAGTGTTATCTAATGTGTCCTAGAAACATTTCTGTATTTATAGTACTTTATTAGTATGTCTTTCTCCTTTTGCTGAGATTGCAAGCCTGAAGATCTATTCTTTATAGAGCAGGCAAGCACTGCTTTACCTCTGCTGTACTGTCAGTGTTAGGCTCTCCCAGTGTGTCCTGTTCTTGGCTATGAGCTCAGAGAAGGGAGTTCAGTGTGCAGGAGAGCTGAGTCCCACATCTTTACTAAACTTTCTGTCACAAAAGTAGCTTTGTCTTTGATGTTCAGATATTTTGGGAAGAGTTTAACTGTTTATCTTGGAGTAAAAGGACATACTGGCAGTAAACACCTTATCTCTGCTTTTTATTTCGTTTATTTCTTCAGGTGTGCCGTTTCTAGATGTACGATAAGATGAAAGAAAATGCAAGCCTGTGAGAAGTAGCTCTAATCTCCTCTTGTTGGCCAGGCTGTGTGGATCAGCCCCGGTGTGTCTGGGCAGGACCTGGAAGTTTCCTCTCCCRTGACTCCACTCGTGTGTGCTCGGGGTGTAGCGATACAGCAGGCACTTACTGTTGCACACCAAGTCTGTGGTAAGCCAGCAATGCTGACCATCCTTCCACCTCCCGTGGGACCCGAAAAGCTGAGCCGGCAGGGGCTCCTGGCAGTGCTGCCCACAGCGGAGCAGCCCAGCACTCCCTGTCCTGCTGCAACAGTATCAGAGCAGGATACGGGTCTTCATTGTTGACACTGTAGTTAAAAGTCCTTGTTTTAGCACAAAACCCACAGAAGTGGAGTGTTTTAGCTTAAAAACTGGGCTGCACACAGTGGTGGCTGAGGCAGAGGAACAATTCCTGGTCTGTCCCCAGCCATCCACAGCTGGATTTGCAGAAAAGTCTTGGACAGATGCAGCAAAATCCTCTAGGACTCATCTGTCCGGATCTTTCATCGAGTAATGCCCATGTCCTACATACACTCTTTTTCACTGGAGATTTAGTCTCTTGGCTTCTAGAGATATCAGCGCCCGTGACCTTTTTTGGCCTTGCGCTGCRCTAGAAATCTCTGCATACTCTGTTCTGCCTGTGGCCAGATCCAAATTGTGAGCATATGGTACTCCCTGTTAATCCTCTCCATTATTCTTTTACAAGCTTCTGGCTGCCTGGTTGGAAGATGCCTTCTCACAGCCATGTGTCGGCTTTAGCACGGCTACTTACAGTCGGTAGGAAATTCTGTGTCACAAACTGCCTAGTTTTAATTGTCCATTTTCTCTCAGGAAATTCAAACCAGATGACACAAATACATAAAGCAAGAGGGTTTTAATTTGTTCACATTTCCAATATGCCCATAATAAATTTGCTCTTGAACAGAGGCAACAGTCCACGTGAGTGTGCTCAGACTTGAAATTTGGCTACTGGGAAGAGATGAAGGAAGGAGCTGGAGCTGGGTCCTACTTTATGCCCTTTAACTCCAGGCAGACTGGGCAAGTTCTGGCCTCAAATCTTTCAAATGGGACATCTATCTATCTATTATTTTGTTCTGTTATTTATTAGTTCTAAAGCATGCAATTCAGTCCTTACAATTTGTGATTGTTTTGAGTTAAGAGCGGTGGACTAGAGGAACTGCCCTTCAGTAAAATGCAAGGTGCTGTTAGCACAGGAATTAGCTCCACATCTGCAGGGAAGCTATTTAAATGTAGACAAACATATATTTTTATTAGTTCTTAGGTTGCTAAGAAGTCATCCATTCCAGATAATAGTAATTCTAGTTAAATTTAGACACATACCAAGTTAGCACATTAAATAATAGGAGGAACAGATGTGTTTAGAAACTGCTAAGTTATACTTAAACCAGCTTGTGCCTGTATTTGCAATGACAACAGTTTCAGCACTTCTGTTGGAGAAGCATGAGGACTGCCCAGGTTACCCCTCTAAGAAAAGGGCACAAAGCAAAGCGGGACTCCCTGCACCAGCCCCAAGGGATTTTGATTATATCGTGGCAGGTGGATGACCACGGACATTTTGTCTGTCAGGCACAGTCTTTCCAGCATCCCTGACGGGTGTCGTGAACATCAGCACTGTCCCCCACCGAGAGGCACGGCTTGAAGTTGGAGCATTGCCCTCAAGTCCCTGATTATAAAACAAAACAAAAACATGGATAACTAGAAAGGAATTCCCCTTTTGTTCTGTAAGCTTCTTGGGTCAAAGGCCCTGTAAAAATCCCAATTATTGTTATTGTTTATTATTATTCTTGGTAGGAGATGTGGGCAAAATCCTTTCAAACAGGAAGTTCTTTAATGGCTATCTTCTGAGCAACTCTAATTGCATTACATTTGCTCCCCTCTTCAAAGATCCCAGAAATACCTCTGTTCACACTTCATGTCTGGATGTGTTTGTCATGTTGATGGTAAYTTACTCGCAAAGCATAATTATGGGAAATTCTTACAGCTTGTGATAAAGTGCACAGAACTGGTCACCACAGCAGGTTTTTCCTCATTTTCAAGTGACCCTTGACTCATTCAGAGAAGTTGAGACCTTTTCTGGGGAAACAGAGCTCTTTGTCAGTGATCATTTTGTTGCAAAGATTTTTTCACTTACTGCAGTAAGGTTTGGAAAGTGAAGATCCATTTCTAAGGCTGCTTCTTCCACGGCTTCTTCCACGCTTTCTTGGTCCCTTTTTGATTTTTAAACTGTCAGATAATACTTTTAACTGGTGCCACAATAACTCTTAGCTATTTTTCTGAAACCAACTGTGTAATAGCTCTACAAATATGAAATAGTTGTATGAGAGTTCGGAAGAGTTAAAGCATGTTACAGTTTACAGCCCATGCCTGTTTGTTACGGATGTACCTGGTTCCACCGTGGAAGCCAGGAGATCGCTTTCATCAGCTGAGATGCTGGCTCTGCATCTGTGGACATCTGTTCTTTCTCTTGTTTCCCCCTACCAAATGAAATGTCATTTCAGCTATGTGAGTGTGAAAGTGTTTCAAAACGTTAAGTAACAGCCTTGCTGTGCTATTGTGTAGGCAAAGTGGAGACAATAAAAGCAAGATTAAGCCATAATCCAGTATTAATATGATTGTGGAAAAAATAATAGAGGAGCAACTATGAGACTCAGTACAACAAATATTAACCTATGGCGTGCAATAAACTTGCTTGTAACAGCCCTGGGATTCCACTGCCTGCTGCTCACAACGGAAAGGGAGAGGAATTGGGGAGTTTACAGAACAGAACAGTCTGGTAGCTTAGCTGTCAGCAGAGACCTTTGTGGAAGGTAAGAGTCCCAGATGAGTGTAACTGCATTTACTAAGCATTAGAAAGACAAGATAGTTCATGGAACACAAAGAGAGGAATTCTGTCTGTGTTTGAAAGCATTGAGCCCCACTGAGTTCATGGGTGCCAGTGCTGCAGTCATGGCTCCTGCCAAGAGCTGGTTATTGTGGGATTTCTGTCCTGCGCTCCCACGAGCTGCAAGACAGCCACTGTAGTTCAGAGCATCAAGGAGCTGACTCTTAAACATGTCTGTTTCTCCCCAATTCTGATCCTCTCCCTTGTAAGCACCCTGCAGACGTTTCTAAGCTAAGGCAGCATCCTAGGACTGTCCCGAGAGCCTCAATGCTTCCTAGAGTGTCTTCGGGACACCATGAGATGTCTCTAGCATGTCACTTCTGCTCCCAGGCCAGCCCTGCTCTTTGCAATGTGGTCCGGGGAAGATGGCTTTGCAGCTGGCTTTTGAACTACTTGAGCAGAAAATTCTCATCCAGTTGGATAGTGAGGCCACAGACCTGTAAACACCTGTAATAAGGACAGGGTCCCATCCAGCCATGCACAAATAAGACAATCAGAGAAGAGTTAGTAAACATCTGCATTAACTGCCTGGACTTATCTCTTACTGATTTCCCCATGCTTAATAGATCTAATTAAAAAAAAAAAATCTATGTTCAATTTAAAAAGATGAACACTGTAACAAGCTTAAAGTACAGTACCGATGGTTATACATTGAAAAGACTTTATAATGATGAGCATAGTGAAGTTCTACAATAGATTACATGGGCAGGCAGTGGAGTCTGGAATAACACAGAAAAAAGGATCCTCCTTTATCACAGGGAAACAGACATAAATTTATYTCTTGAGGCCCCTTCCAATCTTCTAGTTTTACATCTGCAGTGCTGCTACATGCCATCTTACACAACAAGCCACCTCTTGCAAGGCTGTGCATGCCAGTAAGAATATAGGGGGTTCACCACCAAGACCGGTACCTCATCTTGATATCACAAACCTTAGTCTTATCTGCGCTGCATCTTTTGCTAGCCCCTTAAAAGCATTTCATAGACTATTTTTTCCCCGCAGACCAGATGTGCCTTCTTGCTTTTTGGACCAAATGTCTCTTAAAATTCCAGTAAAAATGCTGTACAGCATTTGGCCTGCTTTTTGAATCTTTCTGGATTTTACACTAGTACTGAATATAGTTACATATGTAAGTTTATATATGTAGTTATATATCTATCTATATACATTTTCATTTCTATTTCCGTTATATTTATAAAGGTCTTCGTATTGTAGTTTAACCTATTTAACTTTCTCGCTTTTGTTAACACTCTTACATTTTTGTGGAAAACAAAAATAATATATGATACTTTCAGTTTATATTTTATGTTGTAATGTGCCAAAGGTGGCCTTTTAAGCTGTATTTTCAAGTACAGAATTTCTTCCATAAGGAAGTTGTTATCAAAAGATATTGTAGGTGATGGGATCTTTGTATCTAAAAGTCATGTTCATCATGAGGTCCACCTGCGTTATTTACACTTAATTTAACACAAACTAGAGCACCTATTGCATTGCAAATTCTCTTCCAAGAAACTGCTTAACTCTGATTTCAATAAAATCAAGAGACTAAGTTTCTGAAAGGTAGCATGTATTAAAACAAAMAAAATTWAAAAAAAAATCACAAAGAATTACGACTATCCTGATAAGTAATAGCTTTTTAAGAGTGAATAATTTTCAAGGCAAGTTTAATTGCAGTAATATATCTGTGGTAATATTTTTTGCTTAAAGATTTAAGCTTAAACTTCTCTTTTTTTGTCAGTCATAATGAAAATACTACTAATAAGTAAGCGTAACTTAAAAAGTTCATTTTTACAGAATTAGCATGGGCCTCCTGTTATGTTGGAAAGAGCATGAGTTCAGCTGAAATTAAGTTTTGGGCTAAAGGGCGTGTTTCTATTTTAGCTGTTCTTTGATAGCTCCCTATTAAATTAGTGTTATATAAACTAAGTTTTAGCGTAATTCTTTTTTTTTATCCCTTTTTACAATCAATATAATAAAGATACAGTACTTGAGGACAGAAAGTAACAAAATACAAGCTGTCAGAAAATGTGGCCAAATCTTCTTTTTCAGCTTAAAGTGCACTTGTGAAAGGAAGGGCAGTTCTAGAGGATTGATGGAATTTCTGATTCAGTGGCTCTGTCAGGAGCATGAAATATGAAATCTCTATAAAGTGCTCAAATACCACCAGCGTAAAGGCAATACAAAAGTATGAAAAGCCCAACAACCACCAGACCCCTCTGAATGAGAAATGTTCTGTAATTCTGCCAGATCGGCCTTGGAGAGAGGGGAAAGCTTGAACCAAGCTTGACCCCGAGTCCCTGAGAGGAAGCGCCTCAGAGAGAGGGGCCAGAGCCCTGGAGGACAGAGGCCATGACCGTCCTCCCGCTCAGCTGGTGAGGCTGAGAAGGAAGAAGCGGCCGCTTTGTTAGACACTTGGGGACGCATCCAAAGAAGCTTTAAACCAGACCGTGCGCAGCCAAATGTTTTGGTCACAAGTCCTACATAAGCTGTAAAATATTTGGGAATAACCTTCCTCATTTTGGTCGGAGAACAGTAGACTGGCTCTTGCTTTATTAATAGCATCTTATTAAATAATGAGTTGTCTGTTTAAACATCTTTATGACTTAATGCATGGATGAGCTTACTCTGCCAATATGCATTGACTGATATTTCTTAGGTACAAAAATGTGCTGGCTYGCAATAGATTGATACTCTTGGGTTTGTCATGTATAAGCCTTCTACTACAGATAGCGTGTTTAATTTCTGCCAGACACCTGCAGAAAAGCTGCAGGCATAAAATGGATGGCCACCGAAGAAACATTCCCCTCGGTTTCTTACCTATACCCTATCTTCTCCAGCAAGTGATTTGGCATTGGCATGTGCTTTGCATTTCAGAAACCCAGTAATTCCAATTTAATGCCTTTAAACTCTTATATTTACACCAGTGGTAATTATTATTCTTAATGTATTCTGGGCATGTGTCTTCCAAAGGGTATGCTAAAGCAAGGAAAGAGATTTATGAGATGAATGAGATAAATTATAGAAACAAAATAAGCATCTAAAATTTATTAAAATGRGTTAAGCTCAGAGGAAGGGTAACTTAAGCACTAGATTTTAAAATAATTTGGAAGCAATGGAAAGGAATATTTCACACCTTATGAGCAACAGCCATAGAACCTATCAAGCAAACAAACAACAAAGATACTTTTATTCAAAATCAAGTTAAAAAAAGAACAGGAAGAATGTTTCCTGTTTGTATTTTTGTGAAAGACTTTTAATGACCACTTAGGAAGTAATGTGAAGAAAAGTTTCTTACTGGCAGGTAGTGGCAGGACTGCATGGTATGACAGTCGTTATTAATGCCACTGCTGCTGTAAGAATATGATATATTTGGAGCAGACTGGTAAAGATGCATGGTTCTTGGTCATGCTGCTTTTGTAT
Source organism: Oceanodroma leucorhoa (assembly GCA_030449065.1). Taxonomy (NCBI): domain Eukaryota; kingdom Metazoa; phylum Chordata; class Aves; order Procellariiformes; genus Oceanodroma; species Oceanodroma leucorhoa. Next base: position 6,364,263 of record JASVER010000042.1, read on the forward strand.
AAGAAGACTTCTATCATTAAAAGAGGGCTGCCAGAAAGGGCTGATGAATTACACTTGATCTGAAGGAGCTGGTAAGAAAAGCACAAGTCRGGGAGCCATGTTTTGTGTATTTGGATTGAATTTTGCAAGAATGGCTTGGTGTCTGCATTTGCAAGCAATGCAGCAAGGGACACTCTACCTAAAACAGTGAAGAGTGACCGCAGCGTTTGTTCCTGCGCGAGTTGGTGGCCCAGGGCTGCTGGCTCCTGCTGCCAGGAGCTGCGTGTCCTCCCTAGCTGCCCACTCAGTCACTGCCCAGAAGACATAGTTCTGCTACAAGTCGTGCTGGCTCAGCCTGATTGTCCATGTGGCCTAGTGTCTTGTCTCCGCTTTGGAGATCCACGCTTGTGTGCGCCTCTATGTGCATGCTCACAGGCCGGGCATCTCACCAAACCTGTACCACAACAGACAGATCTTCCCGTTGCTATTCCCCAAACCAAGCTGGATATGATCTGTTCTTCTGGAAGTCTTCGCTGAGCTCAGATATACATCCTGTGCTCAGTCAGAAGGGTGCTTTGACTTCAAACGGACACAGTATGTTGAGTAATATTGCACTCCCTATGCCTGTAGGCGTCTCTCCAGCTCCCGGCTCATCCCGGCTGCTTCCCTCCCGCTGCTCATGCCAGCAGCCCAGAGGACACAYGCTGCCACAGCTAGATCTGGGTCTGATGGCAGCTCATGTCTCTGCTGGATGCTGTTTAGCAGTCAGGTTTTGAACCTTTTCAGAATGAAGTTTAAATTTCTGTTCACTGCAATAGAATGTAGAAGAAAATACCTTTGTACTGCCAGCCTGCAGGCTTGCCAGCATGGTGCAGTGGAAGGGGAGTGTTGCTGACAGTGGTGTGAATCCGGGTTATAAAGGCAAAACGACCTGAGTGATGGTTACTAGAGGAACTGTGATGACTGYGAGAAAAGACTGCATAAGGGGAAAATAGACATTAGACGGCCAGTATCTCATAGTGAAAAGTAAAGTGAAACTGAGAAACAAGTTAATAACAACAAGTGAGGCTAAAGCATCACTGTCTTCGTTGCATGGTTGTAGCCCATATGGGCTTTTATTTGGAACAGTCAGTGATCACACATACCATATGTGCAGCAGCATCTACGCTTAGCAAGCTGGAAGTTTGAACTACACATTTCCTTACAGTTAGTGGTGTTAGTATGAGCCAAAGTGATATTAATTTTAATTAGAGCTGGATGAAGAAAAAGAAAAATAATAATTTCCATTTGTTCCACTAAACGCCCCAAATTTCCCTTTTGGCTCCATATGGAAAGCCTTACATTAACTTTCCAGTGAAYTTCTGTTTGTAGAAAGAGAAAGCAGTGGAAATGCCAATGTGTACTGGCAGAAGTATTCACACTCTGCGGGTAGATGTGATTATTCTGAAAGCAGCTTGTAGATGTGGTGGTTTGTAAACTGGAGAAGAGTATTAGCAACAAAAAACATGCACAAGGGACCRCTTGCACAATGCAAATTCAGAAGAGCAAACCTTTAAAGTGATGTGAAGAATTCAGGAGCTATTCATCATCTGAAGTATTTTTATTTAAACCATCTGGTGAGTTACCTGTAATAATAATAAAACACTGCTAARTCCAGGTGTCTATTCAGATCATTACAAACAGATAAGAGGGTTGCATTCCAGTACTGTCTTCCAGGTCTTGAAGTATCTATGAAGAAGTGAGCTCTTCAAATTAAATCCTTYTATGGATCAAAATGAAATACAGGGGCTACAGCATATACCTGGGCTATACAGATATATGCTGCAATGTAGTCTGTGGTCCTTCGGCCTCACTAGGATGTGGCAAGAATGTTTTGTGGCTCTTTCCTGACCTGCATGTGCACTTTTTTCCATATAGAAACCAGGATACAAAGGGAAGGAGTGAAGGGGACCGGGGCTTGCCCTGGCAGGAGCCGGGCACAGCTACGGTGTGTCCCTGGAGCTGGGGAGCTGCTCCGGGCAGCCCCAGCCTCGGCACGGGCACCTCTTCACTGCCACGYGTTCCTTCCGACACCAGAAGTAAGATCATGTCAGAGCAGCGCATTTTGATAATCCATTATGCTTCGCCTTGTTATCTCTATGCTGAATCCTGCAGATAACATGTTTTTCATTCAAGCTTATCTTCCAAAAAGGTAGCCAGTCTGGATTTGAAGAGAATGAGAGATGGAGAAGCCACCATTCCCCGTTCTTTCTTCATATTAGATTTTAAAGTGTTTCTGAATAGAGATTTTAAGATTTTGGAAAGGGGTGAATTTGAAGGTATTTATTTCCATTTTCTGTTGCCTGTCTAAAAGGCTGTGAAAACTGATTTTGCTTTGAGAGGGATATATTGAAACCCAAGTTTAAGCACTTAAATTACGCGGTATTAAAATACACAATGCCTTTCTACATTGGCTATATAGGGAATTTGGCCACTGCCTTTAGGAAGACTGAAAACACCTAAAATGCAAGCACCAGCATATACATAAAGTAGGTCAGATTCTTCCCTTTCCCACAAATTTAGGAGCCTTCTCTTCCTTGATAAAAATCTACCCAACTAATTAGCTTTGCCTCTTCACATAGCACTAACTCTTACATTAGGCAGTGAYTTGACAAAAGTGGTTTTAAAAAAAAGTGTGTGTGTGTCTGTGTGTGCATTTTTCTGATAGAACTGCAGTGTGTCAGATGCCGAGGAGGAAGATACTGTTTTGAGAACAAACATTTGTTTGAAGCACACGTGCACSCAAATGATTTCTTTCACTGCTGAGATTGTGTACTGACAGGAAGGAGCTTATTCTGACTATTAAAAAATAGGAAAAGATGATGATGAATCTTTGTCTATATAACATATCAAAAAAAATTTATAGTATCATTAGTATGTGTGTGGAGAAAATTGAAACTAGCAAGACAGGCTTGTTATCCTGCTGACTGGTTTAGAAACGGGACCCAGTTTTTTCTTTATTAGCTCTTCCTCAGTATAGTCTCTGGAGTCAGAAACTCTCTCTTAGATGTGAGAACACAGTGTCTGATATAGAAAGGCCTTGATCCTGCTGGGGGTTGTGGAAAACTATCAGGGAAGAAGTAAGTCTTGCCGAGCACAGCACAGAGAAGCAGCAGAGTTGCTTTGAATTTTTGCGGTTTATTCCTGTTGAGGCATGCCCCTCATCTTATATCCCCGTAACGCTAGGCTGAGCAATGTGAAAGCTGTTTTCTTTCAAGATGAGCGAGTACCCCTGCAATCTCACTCTGTCAGTTGATCGATCAATGTTACAACTGGAAGGATGACGCTCCAAGACGCTGGAACCAAGCAATTGGGCATCGCTCGCTGCAACTGCTCCCCACAGCTGTGGTCCAGACAGCGGTACCTGGAGCTAACTAGCTCCTTGATCCCCTTCTCACTAATTCCATCTGTTCGCAGGTCTTTGGCAAATTTTCTCATCTTTTTAGCTTTCAGACACTAGTGATAATAGCTCATTGCAAGAACGGATTCATTTATTCAAGGCTGTTTAAAGACCTGAAAAGGATGCACTTCAAAGGCAGGAAAATGGGATGCAGTGCAGGTGAACAGGGGAGAAGGACATGCCGTCAGATTAAATTAGCCCTTCTATATGCAAGCAAAGGAACCGATTTCTGCCTGCCTTTTCAAACGTTTTGCTATYATAGCAAGGGGGAATATAAAGTGGGATAGATTTTAGTTGAAATGGAGAGTTTAGAGCTGAGCTAGGAGAAAGGCCAGATCCACTGGGAAGGGGAGGAGGCGGACGGGGATGCATGGCTGGAACGTGTAACTCCTCTGCTTGGCAAAACCGGCTTATAGAGATGGGGGGTTACCAATGCTGAGACTGCTCGCTTCTGTGGCAGATATCTAAYCTACCATATGCTTTGAATGCAATGAAAAACGTTTCAGTTGCAAACGCAAGTATTGTGGAAAAAAATGTGGAGGTCAGCACGGAATCCCAGTCTGCTGCAAGGACAAAATAAAAATGCTGTATTTTAGGAAGCAGGAGCAGTCATTGGGACTTTCTCTGCCATAGGAAGAGAAAGTAGGCAGAAAGCCTGGAACAGAACTGCCTCAATTTTACTTAGAGGTGTTACCAATCTTGCTATGAGATTATACAGACAGAATGGCACAGTTTATGCAATGGGATTATAAGCAGGGCTTGAGACAGCTAAACCTGAGGTGTGCATACAAATACTGATGTCCTTTTAATATTCTAAATCAGTATGTTGGGGAAAAGTCAGGTAGCAGTACAATTAAAAGATTATTTGACATTTTTTTGAAACAATACCTGGACATACAACTGTATTTCTTTTCTCATCTCCACCCACATATAAATATTTAAAATACTGGAAGAGAATGCAGGATTATTTAGCCCCTCTGTGACAACACTGATTTTGTTCAGTTTGGTTTTCCTTTTTTGTTATAGACTTGTACAATGTTGGAGAACAGGGTTTTGGGCATAGCATTGATATTTTTCTTATTTCTGGTTCATCCCCAGGGCTTTAATTTGTTCATTTTCAGCAACCTTCTTAATTGGCTTATCTGTATTAGGATCAGTGTGTGAAAGGTTTAGGAAAAAAATGGACTGAGTGTTGTGAAAGAAACATCTGCACCCTTTGTAGGAAAAAATGGAGTGCGTGACTACTATGAGAAACGGAAGAATAGTTGGGAGTCTCATTGCCTGTAGAGATAGAAAGAATACTGCAAAAGTTAACCTGTTCAGGAATTGAACTGGGTAAATTTCATGATACAGGCCAAATATATAAAGAACAGCTAGGTATAAAGACAGTCAAAAGTGCTACAAAACTTAGGTTATGAGTGCTGTAGGTTATGAAGACACTTAAATGTTGCAAGTTAGGTGGTATTTTCAAATGATGTTTTGCATTCATCTGATAGGTGCCCACTTGAAAGGTATTTTGCCAAGATGACCAAAGGAGGAACTACCAGTACTTGAGAAACCAATTATCTAATCCTGTATCTGTAGGCCCCGCTCGGTATTGCAAATAGATCTCTAGTCTTTTGCAGGAAAAGTATCTTCACAGAAAATGGCATGTAAACTTGCATCTTCGTAATATATAAATGGCTGGCAAATGTGCCATGTGAATGCTCTTCTAAGACTCAGGAGTCTGTGATAGGGTCAGCAAGTTCCTCTCCTACTTTTTGATTTGCCTGACCTTTCCCAGAATCCAGTGGCTAAAAGGTCTGTGTCTTAACTACAAGTTCACATGCTGGAAAAACCCGTTTTTGTTGTTGTGAACCTCTCTCCTGCTACCTTCATCTGAGGTTCCCTACCTCYTGTGCTGGAAGAAAGAGGGAGCAACTATCCCACCATTTATGATTTTACAGGCTTTTTTATCTTCCCTCAGACACCYTTCTTCCAGCCTGAGGGTCCAGTCTATTTAACTTCTCCACAGATGGAAACTATTCTATATCTTCGATCTTCTTTCTTTGAACCTTTTCCAAGTTTGTCTTGGGGGAGGTGGGTGGAGGTATGGGATGGACAGATGGAAGAAAGAGGATTGACCAAAGCAGTAGCATTTAAAATGTGGGTGTAAGGGGCTACAGTATGTAATGATGGTCTCTGCTTTGTTCTTTATCCCTTCTCTAATAATTTTCAATTACTATTCTGTTTGTTGTCCTAAGCATTGAGCTGATATTTTTATTTATCTATAGTAATTCCAAAATCCTAATCCCAAGCTTATTAATTAGCCTAAAGCCCATCATTTCATATATAAATTTGTGAATYATTGCTGCATTTTTATTTACTGATTTTTGTCTGTCATCTTATTGCCTTAGCACTCAGCCTTATAAGGTCTTCTGCTGTGCCATGAGGAGAACCCTGCAACTACCTCCTTCCCTTGCTCCTGCTGTGCGTAGGCAGCTCAGAGCAGCTGGGACACAGCCCCTTTCTTGGGATAAAGCTATGGGTGACCASTTGCATCCTTCAGGCTCTGTGTTTCCCTGCCTGATATTTCCTGGTCAGATACGAATGCTCTGTATCTTTCTCTTGACTAGGCAGTTGCCTACAAATAATTGTAGGCAAAATAAAATGTTCCAACCAAAACTTTCCCTGCATAAATTAACAGGGAAAAAAGTGAGAGGATCTTTATAGCCCTATTGCCATGCACTGTTACAGCACTCAGAACCACAATTTTTTTAGAGCTCGACAGTGCAATCTACAAACCAACAAAGCTATTTTGCTGTGATTTTACATAAATTACTGCACATCACATCTCACTTATGACGTTTTAATCCTTTTTCGATCGCTATTTCTGCTTGAAACAACAGCTCCCTCCCCTAGTCTCCAAAAACTACACTTGTTAAAGGATTTTACATAGTTGTGACAGTAACCAGAGCCATAAAGGAAGAATAATTAAATGATTTTTTTTTTTTTTTAAGATAAAACTCATTGTCTACCACCCACCACCATTGTATCAGAATCACTGACATTTAAGACAGAAAGCGTATCTGGGTACACAAAGCATTTCCTATTAAGTTGTCTACGTTGAAATGATAAACTTATTAATTAGGCTATTCCACTCTCTCTCTCTTTATGGCTCCCCAGTCTGTAGTATTTTTATGAATAGTTCATGCTGTGGTGTACTTATTAATATGCTTCTGCAACCTAAATGGCATAATTAGTTGCATTTTTATCTCAAAGGTTCAATTAAARAGTAATCTAGTAGGAGGTAGGATTCCCAATTACTGAGTGTGGGAAAGACACCTATTCTGTTCTCACTGTCTTTCATCTCAGACATAATTCAGTCGGTCTTTTTCCCAAATAAAATGTAGCTTTTCATCCCTGTGGAGGAAGGAGAGAGGTCATAGAGACCTGTGGAGACCATATATAATGATGTCTATTTTTACCTCTGCATTTCTTTAAAGATACAATTAAATTTGCAATACACTCAAATTGCAGACACTCTACACTCTCTTGTAGACAAGACAGAAAAAGAAATTCTTTTCATTGCTGTTTATTGTAATTGAAAACTATTAATTTTTCTATTTCAGGTTCATTAATCAGGCCTTTACAAGTACATTAGAAGTAAAACAAAATTAATTTAAATTTTATTTCTTACAAGTGTTTCACTTTGGAAACTTGTAAATAGGTACCACCTCTCTTTTAGAAAATGTCAAAACATTTTGACAGATGTAAATCTGTAATTTAATATTTGTAACTTAAAACTCCAGATATAATTTCCAAGAACAATAATTGTGAGTAGTGTCAGGGGTTTATTAGTAGTCTGGTTTTCTTCTAGTGAAGTATTCACAATAGTTATTGGAAAATCGAGCTTTCGAAGCTAGAATATTTTCCGTTAATGCTTGTAAATGAATTGCACAAAACAAAGAAAAGAAATAATGGCAGTAGCGTTTACTGAAGAAACTTGGCCAGCCTCTCCACTGGGGCAGTGCTAGAGGACTTGGTCTTGTGTATATGGGAAACTCCCCACATTAAAAAGTATTTTATAGCTGCCAAGTCTTGGCTTCTCACACAGGAGGCAGCTTGAAGAAGACAATGAAGTCATAAATGAACTTGCACATTGAGCAATAATTTCATGTTCAGTCCTACCAAGAAGGACTGCGTGCCTTTTGAGAGATGCAGTGTTCCTGTCTCCCACAGWCAGTCAGTTTTGGCCCAGCCCGGCAAATATCTCAGAGCGGGAAAGGTTCAGAGTCGTCTGTGGGGCCATGGAAACCAGGGGGATTTCTCATGGAAATAGGTGCTTGCAAGATGGGCTTGCTACTTACACCACAATGACGGAGGCAAGCAACATGATCTCGCTGCAATGGGTGTGTTATTAATTATCACCCAGTCATACTCCGTGGAGACTTATTTTATTTACATACTTACTTGAATCTATTTATAAGATGCAAATTGCACAATATTTAGAAATTTAGTAGTGTTTTAAACGATACTGGGTTCTGGCTGATCCTATTTCCTTTGAATTCAGTGAAAATGTAAGAATAGTGCTAAGATTCTGAAAGGTTTTGGTGTTGTTTTCTTTTTTTAACTAGTTATATAGCCCCTTTTTGGATCAAATTGGTGCTCATGTATTAGGAGGCCATATCTAGGGTTAAATCCTGAAAAGTCTTGTGGTTGTACCTTAGTTATGCCCAGCAGGCTGGACTCACCATGGATGCAGATGTAGTAAACCCCGTTACATGTGGGCTGTATCTAGGACGTGTATATCCTGTTGCTGGGAGGGACTCAATCGCTAGTATTGTTTTATACGGGTATATACAGGTACCTGCAGCTCAGTATGGTTGATGCAGTTAGTTGTAGTTTTTCAACAAATTGTAAGGTCACAAAGTAGAGTTTTGAGGGGTTACTTGTGAAGTCTGAATAAAGCAAATCCTTTCAGTGAAAAGACAAGGGCAGAAATCTAAAATGTTAAAAATTTCTTTTTAACTGAATTGGTTTTCCCCACTCATTTTTACCAAGAAGACACAAAGCCAAACACTTAACTTCTTTAGCCCTTTCAATTTGACATATTAGGTGGCCACTAACTGAGGGTACACACCTACATTAGTCTCATCCACATCTCTGCATTATACCCAGATTACTCCTTTTGAGGCATGAAATGGATTTGCAGGATTTCTGACAAAAATGCCGATGTTAAGAAACCTTATTTTTAAAAGAATAAAAATATGCATCTATCCACAGCTTTTCACAGAAATATTTTTATTAAATATTAGTCAATCTCCATATGATTGTTATTTTCATGACAGAAAGTCTTAGACCACCTAGCTTTTTTCTCTGTTAAACATTGATTTGAGTGTGTGTATAGAGTAGCTCCTGGGCCTCTTTCCAAATCATAAACTTTTTCCTTAAAAGATCTGAAAATGGGCATAATTTAAGATCACAAGGTATTTTCCCCATTAAAATGTTCCCAAGATTAGATCACAGTTTGGCAAAATAAACAGTATTTAATTCTTTGGCTCTTTTTATAGGGAATTCATTACAGACAGATTTCAGATTGGGGCACGGTTCACTGGCAAGAGTGACAGACTTCAAGCGTGGCTCTTTTGCTGTTTTGAGACTGCACACAGTGTCAGTAGAGATTGTGTGGGATTTGAAATGAATTTAATGGGGGTTTATACTTTTCTCTTAAAATGAGACGATAAAATAAGGCAAGGTTTCATGGACAAGATGCTTCCAACATCCCACCTCACCTTCTGATTTCGCTTTCGGAATTGTTGTCCCCGTGTTGTTACCCACCCTTTGTTTCCTTACCCAGCCGTCCTCTCTGAAATGCAGGTGCTGATTCTGCATTCAGGTCAGCATCATCCCTCCTCTTACTCTGCACTATAGATTGCATCACACAAGCCCTAAAAGTTTGCATGCAAAAGGGTGTCAGTTCTTGACATACCCTTCTCTTAACTATATTTACATATTTACATTTTACTATGTCTACATTTGTTTACACAAATTCACATATATGCATTTTATATATTTTTATATACATTTGTGTGCTCAAGTAGCAACATGCTTTTGTTACTTTTTCAAGCTGCATATGTGGCACTTTCAAACTGCAGATCAAATACCAGCCTGAATACTGTGACAGCTTCACAGACATGCTGTCTTGTTTTATATATGTATAGATATATGGCTTAGATACAGTTATGGAACTATGGCAGGGTAATACATTGTATTACTATTAATTATCCCCTCATTATAGAAACATTAAGAAAAACTGTAACATAAGAACCATAACTGGCAGTATCTAGCAGAAGCATACTAAGTGTAAAGAAAGGGTTGGAAATTTCTATCACAGTAGGCATGTCATAACAAATTCTTTTGGGGACATAAACTGTTGTCTAGGATTTAAAACTTCAGAAATTTAGAGTCCATGATTGCCATCACTGCACGACTGCAGAAACAGCCTGGCAATGTAGATGACTAGAACTCTGCACATAACTTATTCCTTCCACATCCGTGTACAGCTCACCATCAAAAACAATGCATCCAAAMCCAATAGTCTGTACACCAAATAGCAAACATCTCAGTTGATGGAGAGAGAGGGACATTCAGATACTTTCAGAAAGTTAGGCCTTTAGCATAATGAAAGTGAAGATTTAAGCTGTGGTTAAAGTCCATGCTATTTATTCCTACTGCAGTGAGAAAATAGCCTTAAATGTTTAATCCAAACAAGAGCTGTGGTCACTTCATTGAAGAGGACTACACCCATACAACAATGAAACAAAGCAACAGCATCTCCTTTTGTGAGATTCACACCCACCAGCATGAGTTTGCTATTTTTGTATTTTCTAATGTCTTTGCATTTGTATCCATGAATAAGGTAATAAAAATAAACATTAAAATACATGACACAAAATACCAGTCTAAAGTATCACAATAAAATGAAAGCCAACAAGACACAATGCTAGAGAACATGAGTCGTGTAAGGCCTGCAGGGGAACAAAAGGGAGGAGATCTGTCTATTGGCTTTCATTTACTCTAATGTTCTAACSAAGTCCCAAGCATAATGAAGGGACCTGCTTTTGGCTAGCTCTGCAGGACCTAATGGCATTGTAGATGCACTGTGAAGAGTTTCAAGCCAAGGTAGGCAGAAACTGTGGYAGTGATTTATGAGTGTGCTGCAGCAGCACTCCAATATGGACCAGCGTGATGGCAGCAGGTCATATTGTCATCTGTAAAATATTCCAAGTTTTATTTATAAAAGCAAGCAGCTCAGACAAAGCAGGACCTAGCTTTCTGAGAGACTTTTTTTTTTAAATTCTTCCCTTCCAGGGTGGAGAAAAAACCTGCCCATTCTGGAAAGATATCTGCAGTGTTTGGATTTTGATCTCTCTATTCAACCTTTCAAACACCATCTCCTCGAAACAGCACAGAAGACCTGCTGCAGCTAGTATCAAAAGGTAACATGCTTTGCTAAAAAATATATTCTGATTTTTTTTTTTTGTATTTTGAAATGAAAGTGCAAAAAGCCTCTATGCAGTACAGGAAAAAAGGGCTATATTCTATTCTGCTGATGAAAAGATACATATTTTCCTGGCTTGCTTTATGGATGACTTATTTCTGATACAACACATTCAATTTTGGTCCTTAAAGGTGATCTCTGCCTTCCCCTCTCACCCTCCCCAAACCAACAGGGCTTTTTGAATTACATAAAACCCTGTTTTCAAAAATAATTTCCTTGGGTGGGTTCTGAGCCTTATCTGAGATGAGTTGGTGAAGAATGGAGAAAATACACTCACAATGGAGCTTCATCAAAAATACTGATGGGAAGCCAGTATCTGGTTTGTGAAGTCATTGAATGGCAATGACTGAAAGAGGCATGACTAGATATCCAGGTTTTTTAAAAGGATTTTACCTATCATTCTGAATGACCTACAAACTAGGAGAAATCATTTAATCCATCACTGACGGATGGTGACTATTGTAAGTGCGCAGTCATTGGATTTGTCTGTAACAGTTCATGGAAATCTCAGAAAATGTAAGGCCTTATCAAGAAAAAATGAAAGAATAAGAGTTCAGAGCACTGAAGGTCAGTTTACAACAGCTTGCAGTCTAGGAAAGCGACAATATTTTTCTTGAGTAACCCTGCAAACAAGGGCATTTGAATAGTCATTCATTAATATCACATAACTATTAGTTAAAGTTTAACAAGTCAGCCTACGTATGCTGCTACGCTGTGTGACATTTCATAGCAACAGCRCTTGAAATATTTACTTACTTATTGTTTCCTTGCCATTAATAATGAAATACCCAAGATCCCGTTTGCATTTCCCTTCTGTTAAACAAACCACACTCACTTGTAGCCCACTTAAATGGGCCACATTCTCTGTCATGAGCTACCAGAGATTTCAGCTATTTTTATGTGGAGCAGCTTACCCTAATGTCAGAGCAAAATTTATGCAGTTATGGATTTGCTTCTAGTTTCTTCAGTGAAAGTTTCACATGATTTATTTCATAAGCTCGTTGCTATCTCATAATCCAAAAGGCTGCATCAGAGAACAGTTGGTAGGACGCTGGGTTTGCTCACTGAGGGGTGTGTTCTTTGCAGAGCATACAYCTCAGCAGGTACTGGAATGTGGGATCACGTTTCTAAATACAGATATTCAAGTATTAGGTGTCAAAATAGAAGTGGCCTAATTTACAGTGTTGTAAAGGTTTGCAGCTTCACTGAGGTGAGCAGTTAAACTTTGACATCACTGAGCTTTCTAGTGAAAGGTTCAAGCTCTCAACTGTTAAGTTGAAGAGGAARCCTTGGTTGGTGTAAATCAAATCGATTAGAGATGCAATGAAAGTAACAAGTCCAGTGTACAGGCACACATCCCTCTTCTACCCTACATGGCAAAGAGGCAGCAGAACACGAATACAACCTCATCAGATGCAACATCATCTCCTTAGTGTGAGGCTACGGCACCATCTACGGGTGAGAGAGCTGTCCAAACCGCCTGGTCCCTTCTCTCGAATAGGAATTTGAAAAAAMCACAAAAGCATTGCTGTAGTTTTGGTTCCAGGTGTTCGCCAGCTGTGCTTTTTGTCATTCAGCTGGGGATGTTCAGTGCAGCGCAAATAGCTGAGTCAGGCTGCTCCTCCTTAGTATTGCTCTCCCTGGGCTCCCCACCCTGGGCTGATGAGACATGTGCTGCTCTGGATGCTGTCCCAGGCTTGCTTCGCCCCCATCTCCTTAGCCCGGGTCCTTGGGTCCAGCCTGAAATCCAGCTATGCTAGACATAAATCCTGACTTTGTTTCTGTAATTTCAAAAGCTCCTACAGGTCCAAGGCAATAGTGCTTTCATATTTTCTAAGAAGAGTTGCTCTCACCACAGTTCCAACCAACCAACRACTCCACAGGGGGATTCCCAAACCCTTCCCAAATGTGAAATGATGTTGACCAACATTTAGGCTATTGGTATAGCCTAATCTAGCATTCAGACTTATCACATGCAGCCAGGGACAGATACTCTTTAATGTCCCAAGTGAGTGGTAGGGGATATCAAAAGGCAAAGCAGCTTCTGTGTTTGCATGGCTTCTGAGTGCCTCTTCAAGATGCTGCTGTCTAATCTCTTGAGAAATACATTTTTGGTCAAAGTCACATTGATTTGATATAAAAAAACACATAAGGGACCAATTCAAATAGCAGTGTAAAATGGTAGAGGTGTTATTAGATCTGGCAGGTATAAGGAATAATGCTCCTCTTGTAATCTTTTTCTCTTGCATAACATTCATGTGAAGTATCAGCAGAGGTGATGTGAAGGTGTAAAAAGTAGGGCTGGCTCCAAGAACCTAAAGCTTGTGTTTCTGTGCCTTGTCCSACCCCTGCAACCTCTTGGGCCTACAGTTCTGCATGGCAGCTCCCTGTCCTCAGTCCCTTCCTCCATGACCACCCTGCCCTCCAGCACAGCTGGACATGGTGTGCTGCCTCCTCACGTTGCTCCTGCTGCCCGAGAAGCGAGGTTGTCTCTCTTCCCACTCTCCAGGACCCTGGCCACGTTTGAGATCCTCTCCTCAAAAGTGGCTGTGACCAGCTGCCCGCATACTCTTCAGGCGTGCTGTGTGGCCCATGAATCCTCGCCTGGGTCTGCTCGGTGCTTCAGGCAGGACATGCTCTTTGGGGGCAGGAAGCCACCAGGGAGGCAGAGAAAATGCCCTGTTCCGCCTGGTGAAGCTCCCCAGGGCATTCAGGCGAGGGGCTGAATGACAAGCTCTTTCTGAAAGGCTTTTTCTCCGTCGCAGGCCTCTGGCGTGGTGAGATGTCTCTCTCWCACCAGGAGAGCTGGCGAGAGGGACATGTCACAGCCCGGGAGTGTCTTCTGGACATGGCTGCACAAGCTGCCCGGGGCAGCAGTTAGATCCAGAGTCCACAGCCCTGCAAGCCCGTTATTGCCATTCCTCGGCACTCATAACAGGGCTAAGGCTGGCCTTGGTATCTTTTAACTGGGGTGGAGCAGCGGAGAGGGAAGGTGTTGAAGCCGTGCAGTGTTGTCAAACGTGGACACGGCCGTGCTCGCCCACAGACTGCGGCGGGCCCGGCCCGCCCACCCCGGCAGCTGTCTCTCCGCTCCGCAGGGGCTTATGTTTCTGCCCGGCACCAGCGAGGCGTACGGGAGCAGGGAGCTCCCGCCCCCGCCAAGCCCCGGCCTCSTCGCCGCCGCCGGCATCCCCCGCCTCGGGTGCTGAAATGAGGATTGGGGAATGTGAGGTTTGCTTCCGCATGTCAGTGCCTCCGCTTTGTCACCGCGGGGCGGGCTGGACAGGCTGAGGGGACTTACAGACAGTATATTTGCCTTTTTTTTTTTTTTAATTATTTTTTTCCCCTCCGGCATTGTTTGGGAGCTTGAAGCGARGCGGAGAAGGCACCTGGTTTCAAAGCAGTCCCTGCCGGGGGTGCGGGCTTGCTTTCCAGGCTTCACGGTGAATCTTGAGGTTTTCACARAACCGCCATCTCGCCCGTACCCCTGCCCGCAGACAGAGCGTCGCCTGGAGAACAAGGAGTCGTCCTTCCCCTCCCGGGCAAACGCCTCCGTGCGCCTCAGGTTCATTGGCGAAGGCAGGTAAACGACGAGGAGGAGCTGCCGGGAGCCGCGCCCCAGGCAGGACGGCCATGACACTGCCCCGCCCCGGCGCATGCGCGGCAGCGGCACCCCCGGCGAGATGGCGGAGGAGGAGTGAGTGTGGCGGGCGGTGGGGCGGGCATCCGCCGTCATCCGCGGGGACTGCGCGGTCGCGGGGCTGGGGGTGGCGGCGGGGGAGTCCCGGGGGGTCGGGGTGCCGTGCTGCTGGGTGTGACCGGCTTCTCCCGCCCCGCAGGCCGAGGCGGCGGATCCCGCTGGTGCCGGAGAACTTGCTGAAGAAGAGGAAGGCCTACCAGGCCATCAAGGCCACCCAGGCCAAGCAGGCGCTCCTCAACAAGCGGAAGGTAGGAGCTGGCTGCGGGGGTGGTCCCCGGGGCGGCTGTCCCCGGTCCAGGGGTGCAGCCGGGAGCTGACGGGGCGGAGGAGTCGGCGTTGTCTGGCAGTCTGCGGTGGCGGGCGGCTGGGAGAGCCTGGTTGTAAGGGGGTGCAGCCCGGGGTGGATCTGCAGTGCTGTTGTAGCTGTCCATACTTGCGTTTGGAGGAGGGAGTCGTAATTCCGTGCCATCGTACAAATGATGTGAGTGATCAGCTTGCTCTGCGGGGCGGGGGGGGAAGCCGGAGCTCTGCGGGTGGGCAAAGGAGGGAGTTAGCTCGTTGCTGAGACTCTGTTGGTACTGTRATGATCCTCTGGGTTATGTCTGAGGGGAAGCTTGAGTTCATCTCACCGCTTCAGTTGTTGAGCATCTTCCCCATGTGTCTCTGAGCCCTTTAAAGAGGACAAAACTTTTTGGGTTGTTATACTGAAACCCAAATTTATTGAAAACTCTTGAGTTGCCCCTCTTAGATCAGTGATTACCAGGGTGCGTGTGTGTATAGCCACACGTGGTAAAATGTAATGCTGCTGAGTTGTTTGTGCTACCGTGGGATTACACTGTCTGAAACCAGTTCATCTTTGCACTGTAAACCTTCATGGAGGCGGTGTGCTTTTCTGAGAGTGTGTTTAGAATTAGCTATCTATCGTTAGCTAGATAAATCTGTTAGAGCATAGACAGGTCATCAGGAAGCCGCCTTCTGCCTGTAGAGTGACACATGTTGCTAACGCAGAGACTCCCTGTGCACCGWGTGTGGTTTCCAGACTGGCAGAGCACAGCAAACCTTTTTATTTCAGAATTTGAGACCTGTTCTGCTGTATCTTAGCTAATGTAGCAGGTGCCTGTCTTGGAAGTGGCTTAAAGCTTTCCCAGTGAATCTGTTTCTGTGGAGTTGGTGGGATTATGCGCMAAACTCCTGCCATTTCTGTTCGATACTGTGTTTATATTTTTAAATATATCAGTGGCTTGCTGTATTTCCAAGGTGGAAGTGGAAGCATAAGCAATGATGTTAAATAGTCACCTCTTAAGATTCTCATTAGAAAAATGACCCTAGTGATGAGATTTTGATTAGGTCTACCTGCTTTGAAAATTCAAACCAATTTCATGGGTGATTTACAAGGTGGAATATAACAGAAGACACATAACATCAGATTCTTTAATTTAAAATGGCATAATAATTTAGCCAGTAGTGGATCTAAAATGTTATTGGGTAACTGCCATGCGCATTCAGCTCCTATTCATGTGAGAGACCACTATGATTTAGGTGGATATACTTGTTCCTGAGCTAAGGATAGGCATTTAAACATCTTTTTAATTTAAAAAAAGCTTTAAATTTTCCCATAATTCTGAAAAGATTTTTGTTTTTTTTTTTTCAAGTGAGCTGGATGGTCTGTGTTTAAATTAGTAGTACTTAATAATTATTTGAATGCTTGGATTTTTTTGCATGTGTGCCTTTATAGAAAAGGACTTTAAATCCAGTTATTTTCTGTTAGATGGTAACTTTGAGTCGCACTAGGGTATCGCTGTAGCATCTATTTTACCCAGATACGTATGTTGTTTCTGGCTTTTGCAGTGACAAGCTAAACTCTGTGTGTAGTTGTGAAGATCTGTGCGTCGGTGGCTGCAAATGCTTCCATTTGATTTCTCCTATGCCTAAAAGTATCCTGGGTCTTGCTCTGTTTTTTTTTTTTTTTTCCTGGGGAAAAACTCTTTGTTCACTGTTCATAAATTATAGCTAGCTGCTTGTAAATTCGTATGTTGTCCCTCAGTTCTGTCTCCGTTGGGCTTAGATTATCAAATTTATTTTCTTCTTGCTGCCTCCCAAAATTGAAAGAGCATACTTCATCAAGTTCTGAATTTCATTTGGCCTTTGAGATGCAAACCTCTAAGACTGTTGGGAAGGGTGATAATTTCTTACCCTTTTGTCTTTAGCACCAGAAGGGGAAACAAATCCAGTTTAAACGCCTTGAGGCTTTTGTTCGAGATTCGTGGCGCAAACACCGAGATGACACCAGGCTGAGGCGCATGGAACAGAGACCTGGACAGACGGCTGTACCTCAGGAGCACAAACTAGCCTTTGTTGTGCGGATTGTAGAGTAAGAAACTTTTGTTATTCCTTACCTTTATTATTGCTACTATTTGTAGCTGTCATATCATTTCTAAGCAAAGGAAGGGTGATAAACCAGACATGTCTCCTTGCAGGTAATCTGAGACCTTTTGTTGCTGTATTAGAGAAATGTGGTTGCTAATAGTATTTTTTTTCTGACTCAGTATTAAGGGAGCGAGTAAGAGRGTAAGAAGAGTGATTGAGTTGCTGCGACTGAGAAAAAATTTCACTGGAACATTTGTTAAACTGACTCCTTTATCGCTGAAGATGCTGCGGATTGTGGAACCTTATGTGGCGTGGGGGTAAGTAGCAGTCCCGTGACTTGACAGTAGTTTGTATGTAAATATCATAGCTTTTTGATTCTCCATCTGGTGTCACAAATCCATAGCTGGCTTTTCCAGTAATGGTCAAAACTTTGTCAACTTTATATCTAAAACTTGCTATTGTCCCTTTTCTCATTGTTGTAAACATAACTTGGTTACTTTCCCACCTCTATACAAAGAAATAGGATGGAACTTCCTGCTGCATCATGTCTCTCTGTTACAGAGTCTGATTTTTGTTTTTGTACAGACACCCTAACCTGAAATCTGTACGAGAGCTCATCCTGAAACGGGGCCAAGCCAAGATTAAGAAAAAGAGGATGCCTCTGACAGACAATATGCTGATAGAGGAACATTTAGGTGAGGAAGAGGATGAGTAAATGAAGTGAATCAAGGAAAGATGTGGATGTTGAGAGTTTGCAGTCTGACCTAAGAGAGAGGGGAGGGAGAAAAATCGTGCAAGTCTTGTATATGGAGGACTGGCAATTCCGGAGTAGCGTAAGGAAAGATAATCAGTTGGGCATGTTGTGTATATGGTGTTTGGGGGGGCTTTTTGTTGTTTTGTTGCGGGTTTTTTAATTTATTTTTTTCTGCAGGCAACTATGGTATTATTTGCCTGGAAGACCTTATTCATGAAATCTACTCAGCTGGGAAGCATTTCAAAAAAGTCACAAACTTTCTATGGCCATTCCATCTGTCAGTGGCTCGCCATGCTTCACGTAACAAAGTGGGTTTCCTCAAGGAAATGGGTAAGCCTGGCTGCAGAGGTGAAGCAATCAACCAGCTTATACGTCAGCTGAACTAATCAGGTGAGGAATGTCCGTTGTATAACTTCTGAATGTTATCCTTTATCTGGTTTCCTAAGAATAACTATACTGCCATTGGAGATGAGGAGGCTCCTTTGTTTTTGATTCTTCACCCTACAGAAGTGACCCTCAAGGTAGGGGAAACTAATGAAGAGTGTGGGTCCCATTAGGTATCAGCAAATCCTATTGGACACCTCCATAAAGGCTTGACTTCTGGGAGATTGCATTAATGTGACTTTGTTTTTCTTCTTTCTTTCCTGTTCTTCAGGGTCTTTGTGAAAACTTCAGGATTTATAACCTGTTCCTTTTCACCTATAGTTTTCATGGACATTATCTTTATTCAGTGATATACTGTGTCTCTTGACTGTTGGTGCCTCTATAAAAGAAAAAATACACAGATGATGATGGAGATGAACTTCAGGCTCGTCCTTCTTAAAGAAGAAGATAAATTGTATTTGGTACAAGAAAGAAGTAACTTGAACTTCCTGGAGCAATCTGACTTCTACATCTCTGTAAAACAAGGTTTTTTTATACTCATTATTGCTGGCTCTGTACCAGTCACCTCCTGATCTCATCTTTGGTATAAAGCAGTGGTTTTCAGTTCCTGATTTAAATTTCTGTTACACTTGACTTGCACTCACTGCTTTGATCCAGTCCTCCCCAGGGGAAGTGCTTGAAGTTGCACTCCTTGAAGTGCACCTCCTTCTAGGTGTAAAGGGGTAGTGCAGTCACCTGTTTAAAAATATTGCTGACAGGCAGAAGAAAACACTAGGTRTTCCTCTGTTACTGCCATGCAAGCCCTAGTAGTGAATAATGTAATATTTTTTTGAAGTACTAGATTGTATTTATTTTAAAAAGCCATGATTTTGTGCTAGTGATTTACACAAGGCTGCCTTTTCAATTCTGCTAGATTGGGGCTGCTGGAGGGAACTRTTTCCTGGTAGGAAAGCCCAGAAAATTTGTAGAAGAGTGATGGAGTACGTGTAATTGATATTTTTAAATAAACTTTTGAAATTATACTGTTGTAACAGGAAGAGTCGTATATAACTCTAGAAGAGTGGGAAAAGTTAAATACTCTGGCTGAAGTGAATTTGGTGAAGGAAATGAACAAAAACATGGAAGAACCTGAAAGTTATATTAACACTTGCAGTTTTAAATCCCTAATTTCTTCCAGTACAAAAATGTGTGAAGAATGCAGTATGAGGCCTATGCTATTTAACAAATATGGAAGGCACTGTGCTTAATTATTAAGTCCTGTGACTATTTATACTGTTATTTGAAGACTTAAGTGGGGGCAAACTATTAATCCATGAATGGATTTCATATTGACTCCACAACACTTGTTTTGAGACTCGGAGGGAACAGTTAAAGTAACAATGTAAGTAGGATGCCTTCAGGGTATTAGTTCTTTGACAGTTATAAACTAAGATGTAGCATTCATAAAACCATCTAAAATATGAAGTACTACAGACTCTACATTAGAGAACACTATACAATTTCAAGCTTTATTCTGTAAAACAAGAATACAAACATAGAAAATGCTTGACAGACAGTAGAGACGTACACCAACTTTGAACAACACCATCCCCAGAAATAGCATCTGGCAGTCTTAAATATATGATGCCTTGTATAGTAAAGACTTCCCTGATAAAATAGCTGCTTTCACTGTAAAGAGGTACAAGTAACTTCAGAATTATTCTGTTGATTAATTTTAGGATTGTTTCCGTTAATAAAACAGCCCAGGCTTTTAACATGAAGAACTGGCATGTCAGGAGTGAGATTTTTTTTTTTAGTGCCAGAGAGAACTTAAGCCCACTAATAAAATGCGGTTTATAATGATCTTAAAATAATACTAAATTACAGGATCTGAATACAAGTCTAGCAGTTAATCCTAGATTTAGGCAGTTTCTCTCATGCATGCAGTAGTTTAACACACCATTAGTTTAGCTCATACAGTTAAGTAAGAATTTGTAACTATCATTATGAATATCTTATTTAGACCTCTTTAAAAACAATGCCAGTTTAGTCTAGTGTTAACACCACGTTATCACAAACACATTGCCTTTCTTCTCTCTATACTTCAGCAAGAGCAACAGTAATGATGTGTTCATGACTTAGCTGCACTATGAACAGAAACTATACAAGGTGAAAGGATATATACAAAACCCGCATGTCTTAGGGAAAGGAATCCTTTTTGTAAGCCACCATACTATTTACTTTGTGGATTGTAGTAGTGAAGGAACGAAGACGAACCTCTTCCGAATTGGCTATGAATTGTGGTCCTGACTCTTCCCACTTTTCTGGCACTGCCAAATCTTTATCTGTGTATATCAGCAAGTCAAAGGCACCTGTAAGCAAGTGGAAACAAATGAACAGTAATACATGCATAAGAAGATGGCATGTTTGAAGTTAAGGTGCATCTTCTAGAACTTGAGACATGTACCAAGGTTCTCAGAAATGACACCGATACTAGTTATGTGAAAAGAAATAGTAGTTAAAACATGAAAACAAGTACTGGTTATATTCCTGTGTATCCTTTTTAGTTCTCTCAAGCAAGTGTGATGTGAATTTTTTTTTAAACGTTAAAATACTGTGGAGCTGAGCTCTGTGTAGCACTTCATGTGAACTCAATGGTTATTTGTACAAGCCTGTCCACAGCTACAGTCACAAAATAATTTATTACTGATGAAAACTTACATTCCTCAGAGTACACATACTAGTTTCATTAAGTTAGTTAAGCCACCCAAGTTCTGTCCTGATCTCAGTCTAACAAATGCTGTCTCTACAGTGGAAAAGTTGTTGAGGTTTTCCAAAAGAAGTGTTTTGATTTCTTTAGTGAAGTTAGGAATACTCACAGGCAGTTTCCAACAGTGGCAGAAAAGTTACTGTGGCAGTTATTTGTCTGATAACAGATCGAATTTCATCCTGAATAGCTTTCTGAGATTTTTCTCGCGGTGCACTGGAAAAATAGGAAAACTGTTAAGAAAGCAAGCTTCTACTATACTGACAGTTCTCTTTAAATAGTTCTCTCTATTAAGCTCTGTTGGTCTGTTTGCTATAGGATTTTTTTGTAGTAGTGACACTTTTAAGCCCTATGTAGTTAGGCTTAGAAAGGTTAAGTGATAGTCGGTTTCCCTTTATTGTTGTTTGTGAAGCTTCACAGCGTTTGTAAGGAATGTTACATTTATTCTCAGTCTGGAAYGGATGAGAACATTTTGTCATAACAATAGGAAAGCAGTAGTTCTTCCGGGCTTGTACCCGATACAGGATTTTACATATTTTGTTGAAAATTAGAAATCAAGTTTTGATCTGATGCTTCRAAAGAAAAAAAAATAATCAACACCTGAGGATTATATATGTTTCAATCTTACAACGACTGGTTTACAGATAAACAGAAGAAATAGCAGTAGGAAAGGTGGTAGGTTTGGTAAGGTCTGAAGGAACATCCTCCATGCTCATACTAAGAAAAGGCTGTCTGAGCTGCTCTCAGGAACCAGAACAGCGCTGATGCACATGGCATTTATCTTGCGGCTRCACAGCTACTAGGTACAGGGAAGAGCAGGCGTAGAGGAACACTTACTCACCTCTCATCCTTTACAGTTTTGTCACACTCTATGTCAAACTGCCACCGCTCCAGAACCTCGTTGTTTTCGATACTGGAGATGACCACCACCAGGCGCTGCACAATGCACTTGTACAGCCACTCTGAAAGAAGCCACAGCAGTTGTTTGCAGTGCGAGAAAGATAAGAAGCATCAGCCGAGACACAACAAGGAGGGCGCAGCAGCCTCCCTCCAGCGGCCCTAGCTTGGCACTTTGAAGAACCCCCTTAGCTCCCCGGCCCGGCCCCCCCCCGCGCCCCGCCACCTTTCATCTGCTCCACCACGTTGTTGAGGTAGTTCTTCAGCTCGGGGTCGGTGGTGACGAGGAGGGTGAGCCCGTACTTCTGGACGCGGGTGAAGGTCTCGGGGGGGTAGATGCCCCGTTGGTAGAGGATGCTGTTGATTCCATAGGCTGCGACACGGGGAAGCGCGGTGGGTGGGATGTGTGCGTGAGGCGGCCGGGCCCCCGGCCCCAGCGGCCATGTCGCCCCGCATGAGGCCTACCAGCCGCCCGTCCTCCCTCCCACCCCGCTCCCCGAGCGCCCCCCCCGGCCCGCAGCCCCTTACAGAAAAACTCGGCGACGATCTCGGCGCTGCCCCGCAGGGTGATGCCCTGCTGGTCCCGGCCGAGCTGCTTGGCCATGGGGGCTGCGCGGCCGCCGCTTCCCCGCCGCCCGGTTCAAATCGAGCCCCGCCCCGCCACAACGCCCCTTCCCGGCCCGTCAGCCCGCCGCCGCGCATGCGCGTTAGCGAGGCCGCGCCTCCCCCTCTCCGCGTGCGCGACCGTTGGGGAACTGTCGGTCTTGCTGCGCATGCGTGCGGCGCGGCGGGCGACCGTTAGCGTGGGGGGGGCGCGAGGGCGTGCAGCGGCCCCGGCGGCTGAGGGGAGGGGAGGGGAGAGGAGGGGAGGGCGAGGCAGGGCAGGGCACGGCACGGCACGGCACGGCACCGTACCCCGCCCTGCCGGCCCCAGCGGGTGTTCTCGTGGGGGCTGCCGTGCTGCCATCGATGGAGAGGGCTGCTGGGTGCAGGCTCGGCGGTCACCTGTTAGAAAGAAAAGATCTTTCCGTTTTAAACCTTCCACCAGCTCTAGGTGCCGTTGCACGGGGCCGAGCCGTCACCTGTGGCGGGGCTGAGGGAAGCGCAGGCTGGGTGTGGAGTGAGTCCTCGCCATGGAAATGCTGTTGGAAGTTCGGCTTCAGAGTTTCTTTAAACGCGTTCGTCCGTATGAAGGCGCTTTTGAAATTAGAAATGATACTTTCCAGGTACAAATGAAATGAAGCGAGTACCTCGTTTATGGGTGATTTTTGGTAGCATTCACTATGTAAATCATGAGTAGCTATCTAAAATAAAACCGGTCTATTCTGCAAGCACTGTCAAAAGGCAGGCAGGGAGAACCTGGGAAAGCGGGACGAAACAGACACTTCCTCCTTAAGTCCATAGCATAGCGGGTAACACAAAAAGAAATGGGTTAAGAGGCATTTAGAAAGGCAGGGAACCCACGACTCTGGACAGACCCACCCCTGCCGTCAGGCTGCCACAGTGGGGCAATTGCTAGTTGGTCAGAGCACTTCAATCCTGTTATTACAGGGACAACAAGGGAGACACTGCAACTAGCGGTGACTATCAAACGGAGGAAGCCCTGGCAGAGGTTAACAGGTGAGAGCGAGTGAAACAGCAAGTAAATGTTAAGTGTTGAAATATTTAAATAGTATCATGAAGGGGGGAAGCCATAGTCTGCTGGGATAGTAACTAGGTGGCCAGCTAGTCAGCTGATAAAATCAATCAATAGGCAAGTAAGTGCAAAGTGAAAAGTGAATGGATTTGTTGGGCATGGAAGAGCTGCAAATGAAATCCTTCCCTGAATATGGTATTTCTGAAGTGTCTGGAGCGCATAGACCTTATCACCTAAGACATATCTGTGTTAGATGCCCATATTGACCTTGAAAGAAACTAATCAGAACAGACTTAAAATGGAGTGACATTCGAAACAGAACTATTTTAAACCTAGGATAAAAACTGTATCATCATTACACAGTGCAGTAGGCCAGCTGCTAAAAGAGTGAATCAATGGCATGATTTATTTTGTCATAATAAAATACTTTTTTTCTCAAAAGCTAAGACTTTCTGATGGTTCCAATTTTTGTTTGAAGAGAAAGTACAGTTTGCTTCAGGGTTCGCGCTGCTGTGATTGAAACAAATAGTATAGTCCTGAAATCACATGCTGAAGTTCTGAAAGGGTCTGAATAATTTAGTTATTAACCTAGAAAACTTTATTCTGGGTCTTGATCACTAGTGATTGTGTTATACATTAGTTTTCTGAATAAAATATTTTCTGAATAAGAGTGGTGTATTTCAAAGCCTATGGTAACGGAAGCATTTTTCATCCGAAGCCCAGCTTTTAGAAGCTAGATAGCTGTGAATATCAACTGCTTTGCTTCAAACCTTATGTACTATGATGCTCTTACTCATCTATCCCAAAATGGTCTCAACTCCCTTTTTTTTTTTTTTTCCCACTTGGCTTTTCAACCTTTTGTTTCCTCTGAGATTTTTGGAGAGCTGCTCRTTTTTGTAATAAATATAAGAGCTTGAAAGCTCTGTTGCATGAGGCCAGGCAAGAATAGAAGAGCTTATGATTAATATTTACACATTTATCCTCCAGCTGTTTCACTATTAAAAAATGGAAGAAAAAAAATCCAAATGCTTCGTTTACCAAATTCATTTCACTGTATTTCAGTGTAGATGGCTTGAAGATCTGTTGTTGATATGACCAGGCAGATATGCTTATCAACAACAGACATAATTACATCTTCTTTATTTCTCCCAAGATTCATCTGGGAGGTACTGAGAGGTGGTGGTGATCCCCAGTACCTCTGTTAAAACTCTGAACTTCCTTCAGTGAACCTGGCACACAGTATTTTAGAGCTTTGGATTACTTCTCTATGCCCAGTTCTGTACTGCAGTTAACACTGGCTTCTGCCCTGATGTGCCCCCCGTATCCYCAAAAAACCCCACCTTTGCATTTTGGAATTTTAATTTTTCTCTCTCTTTAGGGAAATACATTTCCCTTTCACGATGTGTCACTACTTTTCTTTACAYTTCTTATATGTGCTGTGATGTAATCAAATGGTAAGAGCTGCATATTTTCAATACTTCTGAATTTCTTTTGTGGTACAAAGCTCCTAATATTTCCCTTTGTCTTTTAACACATGATTTTTCTGGGGCCAATTCATTAGTTTTGAAAAGTTCAGTCTTTTAAGTCCATGAAGTAGTGTCTTTCTTTTCCTTAACCTTTGTATTTCTTCTACTAGAATGTTCTTCRTCTTCACCTCTCTTTTTCTTCTCATGTCACCAAGATGTTCCTCTCCTTCCCCCCACCAATAATTCACTTGTATGGAGGTTTAGTTACCTGACAATGTGTGTTTGCTGCTTTTCTCTTCACTTTCTCCAATTATGTCGTCTGTTTCTCTGTTACAAGTGCTAAGCTCCACAACGCTTGTCTTCATTTTCTTCACTTCATTCAGGCCAGTGTCACTCAGCTTCTCTGCCAGGTCAATCCAATACCCCCCAACCAAGGCAGCCAGGGAATGTGTGCTTGTCTGTCATGTAACCAGTCTGCAGTCACCACTTGACCGTAGCCCAGTCAAGTGTGATGGAGGCATACGTACATAAGTCCTTTTGTCATGTTACTGAACGGGCATGCTCCATGCGGTGATGATGATGCCTATAGTTTGTGTTTAGGGCACATCCAGCTACATGAYGGGAGGAAGGCTGCGGGGCTCTTGCAAGGGAGAACAGTGGGGAGACTGCCGTGGGTTAGTGAATGATTTGTGTGGCTGACAGCCTGCTTCCTGACCAACTCTGAGGGACTCTCAGGAAYGAAGATGACAGGCTGAGTTATATGTTCTGGCACACCATGAGCTGGCTATCCTTGCTTTAATTATCTCATGCTAAAACCTTAATTTTCATAAGGAATGTGAAATCCCAGTTGTATTTAATTTAGGTCTCTTACAATTCTTTAGTCAGTRCTCTGTTTCTCAATTACAGCTCGATGTTATGACAGAATTTTTTTGATTCTCTTTCTGTGGAAGGAGGTGTCCCCTATTTAGCTTGGCTTTTCTGCAACATTTAATGATTGCTTCCCCATGGCAATTGTCAATGAACCTGGGACAATCCAAATCACTGGTATGCCTTCACTTTTTTTAAGGCAACCCCGGTCACATTCCCATAGTCATTCAGCAGACTAGAAGACAAAATCCACTTGTAGAGCTCATTCCCAATTTTTTTTTCTTTTTTTTTTTCCCTCAGGATGATGTGGACAGGTCTCTCCTTTCAGCATAGGATAATAAAATGAAAGTTCTGTTTGCTACAAAAGCCCTCATATCRTATTAACAAATTGTCATATTAAGCCTCAGTAAAACCAGTTTTTCCTGTGCAGAGAAAGGAAGTCTTACCCTGGCCCACAGAGCCTTAGTGCTTCACCTTTTCTGGTAGATCTCAAGCTCTTTTGAGTCATTTCTTCCCACACTTTAGGAGGAGATTCTGTACTTACGAGCCCATAGGAATAGCTAGCCCTTTTGCCTTCTTCCCTCCTATTTTCTGTGCATTGCTTTGATTCTCCTTAGGGTTGTAGAATGCTGCCCATCCCTGCCTGTAGTTGCCAGCACTCAAAATTCATGGCAGATGCTGAGCTCATTCTTGTTCTGCAGGTTAGACTTTTTGCTTCCTCCCTTCCTCAGCCCAGCTTGTGGTATTTGTATGTCACATGCTGGATGAGGCCATTCTCAGTTGACTGAGCTTCCATGATTTTTGGTGAAACTGTTATTTTTCTTTATCAGCTGTTTAGTTTCTGTGCTATAGGAGAGTGTGACATTTGGGTGGTTCACAGGAAAAGGTTTTCCTGTACATTGGGTAGGCCACCAGCACAGCCAAGTACCATCACTGTTTGTTTATGTAAGAGTTATTTTTAAACCTTCAAAATATTTAAATCACTTTTTGCTATCTTTAAATCTCTTTGCTGTGTGCAAGCTTCTTTACTGCCTTCCATTGTGTCTTCACGGCTCTCATCCAGGATTCCTTTAGTGACTTATTATTATCTGGAATTAGCTCTAGAATTAATGTAAAGTACTGCACTTTTTGACAGGCATTTTATTACCAGCTCATTTTGTTTTTTTTTTTTTTTGTTGGTCAAGTTTGTTTTCAATAGTCTTTGTAGCATTAAAGTTTGCAGGATAAGTACAGGTACCTGGTGTCAGCTGTCAAAATACTATAACATTTCTTTTCAAGTTGGCTAATGCTATGTTTTAAAACATAAACCGTGAGATATTATTACAAATAGCAATACTGTATTCTTTCACCAACAACAATGAAGAGTGGGAAAGATTGTCTTGAATTTCAAGTATTGAGTAAAATAAATTTATTTTAAAATGAGTCAGTACGGGCTAACAAGCTGCACTATAACTTCTAATATGATGAGTAGACTTCTTAAAGGGACTTACTTTGGTTTTGAACACCGTGTAGAAATTTTTTAAATTTCATTTTAAATGTTATCAGTGGTACTGAATGTACTTTGGAATTAGACTTACTTAGGTAACTACTTATTTTTTCTAGAAAATGAAAGAGATGTGATGTTTCCTTATTTAAGCCAATGTAAGAACACCATTGAGCTTGAAAGTAGCTACATCCAGATACTGACTGCCTTGTACAGTGAAATAACTTTTTGTGGATTTTGAGAGTTTTGAAAGCTAATTCTGTAGAGCAACATTCAATTCTCTCTCTCTCATTTCTTTTCTTCYCCCTCCCCGCCCCCTTTCCCCCGAAGACCTATTTTTCTAAAGGATACGTAGGAAAAAATTTAGTAAGATACTTGTGATGGTTTTACCTCTAAACTACCGGGRGGTGGCACTAGGCACATATATTATCTGCACCCTTTCAGTTTCGTCTTGAACTACAGCGAGTTCATTTTACTGTTACGTACTTTAGTTTAGACAAGTTTTAGATGTATTTCTTTTGTATTTCATTGTTCCAGAATGAAGGAAATACTTAACTTAATGCTCAGTTTTGATGTTTACCTTTGGTTGCTGTTGCACTAAAGACAATTTAACTGATGAACAATTATTTTTAAAGGTTTTAAGTGAAGACAGGATCCTGTTTCAGAATCAGAAAGAGCAGAACTTGAATGAACTTTCTGTGACTTGAAAACTCCATAGTGGTTGATGATGTCATGTTACAGTGGTAACAGGTAATGTGAAATCCACTGAATCCAGCTCTTTATGACTTAATCCCCTTTACTACTTAATCCCCAGCCTGATAATTTGAAAGATGAATGTTAATCTAGTTAGCTCCTGTCACACTGAAGTTTTCATATTAATAAATTAATGGAAAACTAAGGAGTTCTCAAGTAAATCTAAAGATTTACTAAGCCGGTATACCGCAGTTTAGCTTTAAATTCAAAACAGGTCTTCTAAAGAACACTAGAACAGATTTATCAGTGGAGACTTAGACTGTCAATGGTCATCAGATACTGAGGAGCAAAAGGGTCCAGAAGATTGGTAACATAATAAATATACCTTGATAGTACCATGAGGACTTTTGATAGGATCCTGTTGTATGATTGCAACATGTTAAATGACAATTGTTATTTTGTGATTGCTTTCAGATCATGTCAATTCTGTTGTATAACCATGATGGACTTGTTCAGTTACTCGTGTTGCAAGGAATACAATGCAGCTTACGTAATGCCTAAGAATTATGATGACTGAAGAGGTAAATATATTGTGAAAAGCATATCATTAGCATTAGAAATATTTGAAGCAAAAATATGAAGAATTCCTTAATTTCCTCTTGAAAATTAGAGTGTTTATGCAATTTTTTTTTACAGTTAGATCCCCAGGCAATGTAGGTGCCCTGTTGTCAGAACGATAATCATTACTGAAAACAGGCATGCAAAATATTCAAATTCTTTCTCCTAAGTATTGGACAGCTTAAGAAAATGGTAAAGGATGACTTTCTAAATAAGATATCTATGGAAGGAGGAATTCTTTAAAGAACATAATTTATTCAAGAAAAACAYGCTTTTTCATGTGTTTTGAGAATACCTTTGTGCATACCTTTCTTTAAAAAAATGAAAGAACAAATGGCCATCATGAGAATGAGATGAGCTAAAATATTTTATGAGGCACCCAGGCCACATGTGCTGGGCCTATTCCCTGAGCTGTTCCTCTCCACCTCACTACCTGCACCTCTCACTGGACATTGCTACCTCGGGAAGTCTAATCCTCTAGCATGGAGACAGATGCCTGACTTCTAAACTTTCTGTGATGTCTTCATCAGAACTCGTCTGCTCTGCTGGTTAATAGCAGAAGAAACATGAGCAGTCTAGGAGTGACATGGATTGTTAAAAATACCTTTATCTGAAAATCAGGGCAATATTTGTTTACTAACATTGGTAGCTTAAAAGCATTTAAAGAAGATGTCTTTGCACAAGAACAGCATTGAGCTAGGTATGGGAAGTATCAGGTATGAAACAAAGCTTATACAATTCCTCTTTAAGTGTAAAGAAGCTCCTCTCAATTCATCACGTAGATCACACGGAAGGTGAAATGTCCTACTTAATTATTTTTTAATGACACTCACTAAGTAATAAATAAGTAAGTGTTACTTAGAGTTTAGTCGTTGATTCATTTTTGGTCTGGCAGCCATTCAAGAAACCAGGGAAGACTATTTTGGATTCTATTTGCCCTTAAAAAAACACTTAAGGGTGGACAGTGGGACCATTTGCAAAGTAGCTAGGAAAACAAGTGAAGAAAGGATTTGCTAGTACAATTCGAATAAAATCACTTTATTTTTTTTATTTTTGAATAAAATCACTGCTTGTTGTGTTAGTCAG
Source organism: Oceanodroma leucorhoa (assembly GCA_030449065.1). NCBI lineage: Eukaryota > Metazoa > Chordata > Aves > Procellariiformes > Oceanodroma > Oceanodroma leucorhoa. The sequence goes on from JASVER010000042.1 coordinate 6,393,921, forward strand.
CACAGGCAAAGTTTTTAGGAGAAAAACTAGAGAAGAGTGGAACAGTATTTGAAAGTTCACGCTAGTTATCTGCATTTCCTGCACAATGGATGGCCTCATCCGAACCTCGTGATTGATGTTGTTAGGAGTGTAAAAATGGAAACCAGATGGCTTGGTAGTGTGATTGGCAGTTTGATGCTAATTGTACCTTACAGTCTCCCTTCCTTGAAATCTGATTTGAGTGAAAACATGGCAGTATTGCTCTTGGTAAGCTATTCCTTGGTTGTAATTTGACAGTTAGTGGACAGGTAGACCAAGAGTAGATACTTACTCTAAGGTTCAGGTCACTCTTGCTACCGAGGAAAATTCATTGAGCTAAAGCAAAGTTGTACTTCGTTTGTGTTAGCGGAATGATTTGCCTCATCTTTGATCTGATAAATTTCTTTAAGCCTCTAAAGATGTTAATGAAGAAGTCCATGGATGTGGAGTCACATGTAATGAAGCAGCAACCTAAGCAATGATCTGTTATTTGTCAGAGAGAGCGAAAAAATATCATAAATATAAATAAATATTTTTACTAAATGCAGTGTTACTGCAGTTCTTGCAGAAATGCAATAGAATCTGTTAAAACAGGAGAGAAAGGGTATGCAGATCTCCTTGATGAGAAGAAATCATTGGGTAATAACTGGTTACCTAGTTACATCAAGGGGTGGCATCATTGCTTTGCTGTGCTCTTCGCTTAAGGTACGTATTTGCCCAGGGTTTCTTTTCTTGTTACAAGCTCTCTGCAGGGACTGTGCAGTGTGACTGTGTGATGTTTTGCAAGGTGTCACTGTCCCTTGTGGCTACTGCAGCTGGGAGTCAGCACTCTGATTCGTTTCCATCCTTGCTTGCCAGCGACTTTGTGTGAACTTGGGCTAATCAGTTTAGAGCGAAGTTTCCAACAAAGGATTTACAAGTCCTGCAAGCTTAGGTACATTGCATTTCTGCAGCTTCTACCTTGGAGATGCCTTGCTCACTGCCATCCTTTTATTTTAAAGAACAAAGAGATTCTACTTTTTTTTTGTAGAAATGTGACAGTGATGATGCCCACACCCACTTATTTAATACTATGATATGAGAACAGTCATCTAGCATTGAGAAGATTGAGGTTCAATAACGTTTGCATCCAGAAGGTATCCAAACCCTCATCTCCCATGCCCAGAGAAGTGTTCTTGTTGTCAAGCTTTAGGCTAGTTTGGCTGGCAACGTTCTTTATCCCATCTGTTGAAACTATGCCACAGAACAAAAGGGAATTGAAAATCCATTTGAAGACAGAAGGGAAAAGGAGGAGATTGAGTTTTAATGGTCAGACCTGGCAAAAAGAGTCCAGAACAGCAGTCCAGCTGCCAAGTTATTTTGTATTTTACATATTTTATTTTCCATATAATTTCACTTTGCATGAGCTTTTTAGTACTGGTAAAATCTAAACTTACTGAGATCTCCTGCTCTGAATTAAACTCATGACAGAAAATCTCTTTTAATATTTCTTTTTAATGACTGATGCATTTGTTTATATGACATTTTAATTGTAAACAATGTTAAAAGACCACAAAACGATAGTAGTGGGAAACGATAATAAAGACATGCTGCCCTACTGATCATAGTAAACTTTAGGGGTACATGTCTCCTGTTGTTACTACCTAAATAATCTCCTAAAATGCTGCGGGATAATTCACCATATCTGCTTGCTGCCTGTGCTAATTTGCTAGGTAAAATGCCCTGCATCTTGTGTTCTCTTCAACATGCCCAAAGTTGCATGTAGCTCTTTCCACTCAACAGCATGACCAGATTGCTGAACTCTGCCAAAAGCTTTATCTCACTGTGAATGGCTGTCTCCAGTTGCTGCCGCACACGCATTTTGCATTACACTGATGATGTTTAGATTTCATCTCCGTAGCAGCCTTAACCTTGCTCTGTCCTTGGGCACATGTTGGCCAACCAGRTTGCACATGAATTTAGAAGTCATAATAATCTGTGCTGACCTGCAGGTTTTTACACATTATCCTTGCCAATTTTGTGTTATATTTATCAAGCAAATGGCACTGTTATTCATAAAGAGGGAAAAAGAATCTACCTAAGTTCTCTGCAGACAGTAGAGGACACGCACATGATTACTCTATCTCCAGTGACAGCTGCGCTGATATTTCATGAAAAATATGAAAAAACGCTGATAGTAACAAGACTGGACTTAGACTTAAACAAAAACCCGCAGGGAAGAAGCAGTAGCAGACATGTTAGATATTCTCCAACATTAAACAGGATGCTGTAGAGCTAAAGGACATGATCTAATAGAGGGTAAGTGTTGTAAACAAAAGCTTTGTGTAACACCTTAAAACATGCAGTAACAAAGATGACAAAGTAACAAAGACAGAGATGACCTCCATATGGGTGCATTCTTAGGAGTAAGCAAGAAACTAGAGCTCAGGAAGCACAGGGTTTACTCTCACATTCTCATTTACCCATGAGTTGCTGTGTTATGTTACCTCTTTTTTACCCCTGACCCCATTCTTCAATTTCACCTACTTCAAGATGGGGTTGCAGTAGTCATGGTACCATAAATAACATAGATTTGTAAAAGATTCTGTGATGTTTGCCTGGGCACTGCTCATCAGCCACCTCTGCTTGAGAGAGTTGTTCTGGTATGTGTAGTTAGTATAAACTGAATTTTACAGCTGCTGAGCGCAACCAGAACTGGAAAATGATTGGCTTTAAATTTGCATGGAGAAATCACAAATGAGAAACTACCGGCTACACAGTATTTTGAGACTTCCTGAAGATTTAGGCAAAAAATTTAGATACTAAAAAAAGGGCCCCATTGTCTTGAGATGATGGATTGTGATTAAGCATGATTTAGCCAACTTTCAGTATGTTAAAAGCTCATAAAAATCAACTATACCTACTTTACTAGATACAGAGCAGCTCATGTCTGAACTGTTGTGACAAGGGAATAACTTGTGTTTGTGTGCAGATGACAATGCTTGCCTTTGCAGACCTTCTGAGAAGGCAGTGACACACTTTTCACCTTCACAATTCAATTCTTGATGTGATTTTAAAAGCATTTTGGAAAACTTGATTAAGTTCTAATTCACAAACAGCTCCTGACCCATGTATTAATGAATAATGCCCACAAGTTACCATGGCCAGATTTGGATAAAAGCTAGCGTGTATTGGTCTGAAACAAAATACTGACCTATCTAGTGCTACCTCAGCTTTTCTTTACACAGAGTATTTCTATTGTGTTAAATAACTCTTGGTGTTCCTTAAAACAGGCAGTATCAGTCCCTACTCAACTGTGTCATGACCCTTTTTGCCCCTTTCTTTTTCTGGTTGCAGCCCTATTCTCATTGTCTTTGAGTGGAGGAGAAGGACATGGTCTGGGAGTGTGGCACTAGAACTGCGTGTCTCCCTTATTTCCTCTTGAGATCTGCAGCGTGAAATTATCAGTATCTTTAACAGGTGAGATTTTATGGAGCTAGTCTTTTCTTGTATTTGGTAAAGGTGCTGTTACTTATTTATATGCCTGAGAACGAATTTTCATATATTTGGTTTGCCATATTATTCAGTAGAACACTAGAAACCATGCTTATGTTATATTAGGACTGCCCTTTGTAACGGCTCGTTTTTGTGAAGCAAAATAATTGTTCCCAGAAAAAAATGCTCCTTCCCCATCAAACCTCCATTCTGTTTGACATACTGATTGTTCATTCTCTGGGAATCTAAAAATCATTTTAATGATTTATGGACTGCTGTTGCTAATATTTCCATGATCCTGTTAAAAGTGAGTATTTTTTCCTCAGTGGCCAATTTTTGTGTTTTAAATAAGCAAAATGTCAATTAAACTAAAACCAGGTCTAAATCACGTTGTCATGGTTTAACCCCAGCCAGCAACTAAGCACCACACAGCCTCTAGCTCACTCCCCCCAATGGGGTGGGGGAGAGAATCAGAAGAGTAAAAGTGAGAAAACTCGTGGGTTGAGATAAAGACAGTTTAATAGGGAAAGCAAAAGCCGCACACGCAAGCAAAGCAAAACAAGGAATTCATTCACTCCTTCCCATCGGCAGGCGGGTGTGCGGCCATCTCCAGGACAGCAGGGCTCCATCACACATAACGGTGACTTGGGAGGATAAATGCCATCGCTCCAAACGTCCCCCCCTTCCTTCCTCTTCCCCCAGCTCTATATGCTGAGCATGACGTCACATGGTTTGGGATATCCCTTTGGTCAGTTGGGGTCAGCTGTCCCGGCTGTGTCCCCTCCCAGCTTTTTGTGCACCCCCAGCCTGCTCGCTGGTGGGGTGGGGTGAGGAGCAGAAAAGGCCTTGACTGTGTGTAAGCCCTGCTCAGCAGTAACTAAAACATCCCTGTGTTATCGACACTGTTTCCAGCACAAATCCAAAACATAGCCCATACTAGCTGCTATGAAGAAAATTAACTCTACCCCAGCCAAAACCAGTACACACATGTATACTAAAATTGGCAACAGCTTGCTGGCAGATTTTATAAATCATCTGAATCTGTCTATATCTGAGGAAGATGAAAAACAAAGTTCTGAATAATGTGAGGAACCAGGAAAGGTGTAAATTTACATGGTGTGTGGCAGTGAAATAGTCACAAGTAAGTCAAGTTTCAAATATTCTTCATTTATATTTACTGTTATACTATCTCAGTATTATTCTATCTCAGTCATGGTTTTATATGTATAAATATATATATACTTGTATTATTCTATCTCAGTCATGGTTTTATATGTATAAATATATATATACTTGCTCTGGTGGATTTGGTTTCCTTCGTCTGTGATGCTTTTTGCAGGTAATAGAAGTGAAAAGGTTACACATGTAATTCAACATGTACTTATTCATAACACATGTTACTTCTAGTGCTTTGAAGGAGATACAGAACCTCTGTATACAGAACATCTGTATCTATACAGACCTCTGCAGGTCATTGTGTCCAACCCCCCTACTCAAGCAGGGTTACCTAGAGCAGATTTCCCAGGACCGTGTCCAGATGGCTTTTGAATATCTCCAAGGATGGAGATCTTCTCTAGGCATTTCCTCATAGCAGAGGTGCTCCAGTCCCTTAATCATCTTAGTGGCCTTTTGCTGGACTCTCTCCAGTAGGTCCATCTCTCTGTTGTACTGGGGAGCTCAGAATTGGACACAGTACTCCAGGTGTGGCCTCACCAGTGCCGAGTAAAGGTGAAGGATCATCTCCCTCAACTTGCTGCAACACTCCTCCTAGTGCAGCCCAGGATACCGTTAGCCACCTTTTTTGCAAGGGCACGTTGCTGCCTCATGTTCAGCCTGGTGTCCAGATCGTTCTCTGCAAAGCTGCTTTCAAGCTAGTCAGCCCCCAGCATGTCCTGGTGCATGGGGGTTCTTTTATTATTCCACAAGTGCAGGGCTTTGCACATCCCCTTGCTGAACTTTATGAGGTTCCTGTCAGCCCATTTCTCTAGCCGGTCGAGGTCCCTCTGGATGGCAGCACAGCCCTCTGGTGTACCAGCCACTCCTCCCAGCTTTGTATCATCAGCAAACTTGTTGAGGGTACACCCTACCCCATTATCCAGACCATTAATGAAAATGTTACAGTAAAGCTCTGGATAAAGAGATTTACCGAACATTTTTTTCTCTAGGGAAGAAGCCTCAAAATCCTAGTAAATCAGTTGAGTCTTTTTAATTTTGTGTCTCCTCTTCTACGAGCATTGCAATCTCTTTCTTTGGGCATTGTGCACCATAGGCATCTTATGGGCTTTGGGCACAAAGGCTCTGGGACTGATCAATCTCTTTCGTCTCTTGTTAGTATTAAAGAGTTCACAGCCCCAGCCATCTCTTACGCACCATAGGAAGACTTGGAGTCTCTTCATTTTCTCATGAAATTTGGCAGAACAGGGGAAACCTCAGGGATCCGCAGAAGAGTTAAGCCTGCCAGATGCAACTGTTTTACTTTTTTCTTCAGAGATAGGCTCAGTGACCTCTTCTCTGTCAGTGACAGCACAGTGGTTCTGCTGCTTTCAGCACCTGGTGATGGGAAGGTCGGCAGCAAAGTTTGGCATCTTTGTAAAGTGAAGACATCTTTGGTTGCTTCTGTCCAGGAAAACAAAACACCAAACAGAACTCCTCACCTTTCCAGTGTTTCAGTAGTGGCAAGAATCCTAACAGGTTGTATAATGGAGTACGTGACTGGGTGTCTGATAGTGGGGTATTGGGCTTGACCATCTTCTGTCTTTAAGTCTCTCCTTTCTCCTGAACACTTGGGTAAGTTCACACAGCCAATATAACATCGCATGTGATTGTTAAGGAGTGAAAGCCTTCAGCCCTAATCATGACATGACAAAACCCACATCAGGATACCTTCAGGGATGATGCTTAATATCTCATTTCTCCTGTACGGGAATGTTCAGCAGGGCAAGCTCAGTTAAACAATGAAACCTGTATAGTTACACCACGTTTACATTCATGTAAACGGGAACAGGCTTTGGCACAATACCTGTGAAGCCAGATGTCTCTCAGTAACTCTCAAGAAGCAACAAGGATAGAGGATATTTGTAACATGATACTTCTCTTACTTTTTAATAAGTTGTCCTACTGGATGCTTTAGTAAATGTATTTATTTTTCAAGAAATTATTCTGATGCTCATACAGTTTCTGTTTACAAATGATTGAAACAGCAGCTTCTTCTCAGTAAACAAGCCTAGCACTTTGGCCGGCTTGTTCACAGTGAATGCTATAAAAGCTGCATTATGTATCTCCTGCAGAGAAGAGTTTTTTCTTCCCCCTTTATGTTCAGCTTGTCTCAATGTATTTTATCCTAGAGATGAGCTCATTGGTAAATCTTTATGGCTATTAATGCTGAAAGGGGGTACAGGAATAGAGGCATTCAGGTGGGAAGAGCCTCAAGCTTAGTTTTTATTAACGCAGAGCACAGTCTGCGGTAAGTGTTGAGACCGAAACATCCCTTGCCATAGTGAATGCTAATGAAATTACCTACATGCACAAGGATAAGAGTCTAATTGTTTAATTTTTCATGAGTTACTGTTCGTTTTTTAAGTTCACTTTTAAAAATATTTTGGCGCAGTGCAAACACTGTTTTGTGAAAAAACATTGTTTCCTGTGCCATTCTGAGTGATGTCCCATATTGAATGTCTTCGACTCTTGATTCTTCCCTTATACAAGCAGGCCACAGCTTTCATTTGATTGCTCTATATTTCATAAATTCCAGGTTGTTAAATTTAATTTTTTTAATCCATGTTTACATGAAATTAGCACTTTTGAAGTGACAGTTTCATGGAAAATATTCTTATGTGTTTCTCTAAAATTACAAAAATTCATATCCACTGAGCATTTGTTTGCACTTTGGAATATGATAGATGGCATCATGTGCCACTTTCATTAAAGCACCAGCTGATCTTGCCATTGCTAACTGAAGACTACAGTTGAAAGTTAAGTCATGATTAGCAGTATTTTGGGTCTGCTTTTGATAGAAATAGTTACAACTGACAGTTATAACAAACAAGTCATTGCATGAGTGTGTGAGGGACGTCAACACTGTCTAGTAAATGCTAGGAGGCTGGTATTTCTAGAACCCTATAGGGAGTGTTTAGTGTTGGTATTGTTAAAACAGAGGTCACACAAGGCTCAGGAGTGCAGTCAAAGGAAAGTACAATATTATAAATGCACAGACATAATCAATAGTCTGAGTTTGTTCTTATATGTCCTGTGAAAAGTTACAGGAAATTTTGTCTATCAGGAGGTACTTCATCAAGGAGGGAGCAGGGAGAATCAGAAGATTATGAACTTCTAATACAAAAGTCTGTACATATGTCTAGATTTATCCAGACAGGCTAACCAGAATAAAAACAATATTTTTGTTCTGTAGGAAGTTCTACTTAAGTTATTCTTAACTTCTGATCTACATGAAGTTAAGTTAAAGCACACTTTCTGAGATGTGTATCTTTCGAGAAGTTTTTATGCAAGATAGGTAATTTTTGTGCTCATCACATCAAAATTTACCATGATTATATAAACCTATGTGGATTATGAATTGTATTGTAAACACATAAATGAAATTCATGGAAAATGTAGGAGAGTTTTGGAGTATGARGTCCGTGCTTCTGAGACAGATTAAGACCTAGGCTGAGCTGAAAATTTTCTGGCTAAATACGGTATTGCCAGAAAATAAGTTTATGTGAAAATGTCAGTGGAAAAAATGAGAGATTGAAGATTAATGGCATTGGAACTTCATGGGTTTTCATTTTTCATCAAAATGTAATGTTTGTTTTATTCAGGTTGTAAGCAAGCATTTTGACAAAAACCTTTTTTTTTTTTTTTTTAAATTTAATCATTTGCGATCCTGCTCTGTGAATAGGAACAATAAGTAGGTAGGCAAGCACTGAATTGAAAAAAAAGAGGTAGTTTCCCCACTAATGATTGAGTAGGATTCAAGAGCATTCCAGCAGAGTGCATTCCAGATAGAAATCATATTTAAGAGCAGAAAAGGTAAAGGGTTGTGTACACTGCCCAGCTGTTTGTGTTGTCCAGGTTAGAAGGCATTTGTCCGAGTAAGGACCTTTCCAGAGCTACTAGTGTTTTCAGTTGCTGGGACTGATGAAGTGGACTTTTCGTCAGGGGAGTGAGAGGCTTCAGAGAGGGTGAATTGTGGGAGTGCAACACACAAGGCTACACAAGATCCAGAGCTGGGAGTTTTTATGTGGCACTTAAGAAATATGGAATAATTTGCTTTCTGCTAATCCTGGACAAGTGACTGTATTAGCACAAGGACAGAAATATTAACATCTTATAATGGCATACCTTCTGTCCAGAATTTCACATAGCTTCCAGACTGTTTGGTTTCTTGCTGCAGTTTAGAAAAAAATATGTAAGTGTAAACTGGTAGTTTTTCATTATTATTGTCTTAAATTTTATTTTTATTATGTTATTTTACATTTATAAGGCACTGTTTAAAAGAAAAAACATGACATTAAATTGAAGCTCATCAAAACATATTTTAAATAATCATTTTAATGTGTGGAAGGTGGATAAAAACCTATAATATAAATTCCAGTGGTTGATGTCTTTTTCTTTTTTATTAAGAAAGATAAAATATTACCCATGAAAACTGTCATCCATGCACATTTTGGGCCAAAATAGCTATTTTTATTGAAGCAGGGGAAAAAAGAGAGGTAACCTTTGATTCCACTTATTGTTCAGTGTCAAAATTAGTTTGGGATCTGTGCTGCCCTTGCAGAGTGTGGTGCTAAGCCTCTGCCAAAGTGGGGTAAGTAAGGCGGTCCGTCAAGTGCGAGGTATCTGCAGTGCCAGGTGGTCCCAGCTCAGCACTAAGCTTGTTCCACGGAGTCCCACTTCCTGCCAGTGTTACTCTAGTCTCATTCCTAGCCCCATCCTAGCTGCCCACAATATGCACGGCCTCTTTTCCTTGCATGCCAATAGCTGGTTTACAAACAAAAGCAGATACCTGTTCTAAAATAGACTTGGGGATCTGTTCTGGATCCAGTTGCAGCTGGGGTTCAGAGGTAATAGTACTGCATGACCCTTTGTTGAAGCACGGGAATGTGTTAGACTTGGTTCAAGGGTCTCTTCACTGCTCTCTGCTGTGCAGCATGGCCCTTCTCTTGTGGTCAAAGTGCTGTACTATTTGGAAACCTAGTTATATCATTTGGGTGGTGGCCACTACATAATTTCTGCCCCTTGTAGTTCAGTTGTTCAGTTAATCTCCTGAGTGTGTGTATTTGTCTTCAAAGGGAGACTGTTGCTGTTCCCTCGCTGCTGGGTGTGCTTGAGGAAGGCACTGTAACAAGGGTCTTTTTCATACATGCCGTGAGGCAGCATGCTCCACAAAGGAGGTCTCCTTTGCCTGTGTGAATGATTTGGTAAATGTTAGCAAGTTCTGTTGTGTCCATATGTTCAATATATCTTTCTTATGCTGTTTAATTAATCCCCAGTGCCTTCACAACTCTTACACAAGGGATAAGTTTGCTGTAAGAAAACTGAATTCCAGCAAGTGGGATTCTTTCACTGTTCAGTCACTTTTAATGTCCATTTTGCTGTTTTGCTATGAAAAACTGAATTACAATCGTAACCATATCAAACAAATCCGGATGAGAATCATTTGAATTGCCATTAACTCTAATTGGCTTTTTTAAACTCAGTATAAAAACCAGATTGTCTCTAATTAACTTCCAAAGTACCCCTTTTTACACAAAGGCTATCCCAGGGGACACTTGGCAGACCTCCCTGTTGAGCTTTTTTGCAGATTCCTGTATGCAGAAATGTAGTAGATGATTAGGGTAAAGCCACACCATTTGTTGCTGTGATACTTCCCTTAAATGCAAGCATTTTCATAACGATGCCACTGAGGGAGTGGAACTTCCTGGTCATGCACTGAAATTCTGAGTACAGTTTGGACCACAACAGAAGGATAGTTGTGAATATTTATTGAGACAAGCACTGAGGAATGCAGAATACGTAAAGAGATGCCGATACCTTGGTATTTGAAGTAACTGCAAGTGAAAAATAGATTACTACAAAATATTGACTCCATCAGATAACTGATTTTGAAAACAACAACAAAAAAAAGTTTTCTGCTGTTGTCTCTGAAGAGGACAGAGACAAGCCTGGGTTCACATTTGCCTCTCCTCCTTCTTACTGTCTCTGCGTGTTTCCTCCTGTTTGTCCCGTTTCTCTCCATTTCACTTTCAGTATTGTTTTTCAGAGCTTGAGGTGGGTCACATGTCCTGTAGGCACAGATTGCCTGAATATGTTTTTCTGAGTTTGAAACCTGATTAAAGGGTCCACACAGACATAACTTAAGAGCAATAGATGGGTGACCTACAGGAACAAAAGCTGTTGTTGAATTTGCATACTGGGAAGTTTTTAAGTTGCTGTATGTTGCTATACCTTATGATTATTAAAATTAAAGTCAGTGTAAAAGAGACGATACTGAAGTAGTAAGAACTGCATCCTTGGAAGCATTGCCAGATAATCTGAACAGAGAAAAGGAAAGAAAAATGAGACATGGAATTGAAGAGAATTCTAGCAAAATCCACAGGACAAAGAAAATGTCTTGGAAATGGATTTGCTGAGGTCTGCTAAGCTGCAAACCCCCTTCAACCTTTTTCTGCATTTAGGACATTCATAATACCTGTGTGAATTATCTGATGTCTACCAGGGACTGAGAGACATCATTCCTTTCCCACATGGGCATTAGTAAGTTTTTTCCCCATTCCTGAAAACTGTAGAAATTTAACATCTTTTGAGACCTCTACTGTTTTGATAAATCTGTTTGAAGGGGCTGGCAGAGCTTTAAAGTTATTGAGAGGGATGGCTCAGACAGAAGAATACACACACAATACATGAATGTGTAAATCTTGCTTCCTAAGAAAGCAGCTCTTCTAAATTCTGATTTAGGTCTTCAGACTATTTATTTTATGACCACAGCCCTAAACTCTGCTAAGAGCTGTTTCTGCTACTGACTGATAGAATCAGGGAGGAAGATAATCTGAAATAAAAGGATAAGAAAGTGCAGCTGTTTGACATAAGGAATGTTGATGATTTCTAAGGCTTGCTATCCATAGGTGGAATATACTATCTGAGAAAAGCAGAATTGTCCAAACCAGGTATCCCCTATTTATCTCTTTTTTTTCCACTTCCCTGCAGTGGTTTCTTTCTTTAAAGAAAAAATGAAGAAAGCCAGGCTATCTTCAAAGTACAGGGAAAGCAGAGGTGCCTTTTTTTTCCCCTCTAGGATCTCTAGAGGAGGAGAGTAGGTAGAAATATGAGTTGGAATTGCAAGATTTTTTTCAACAAAATTCTCAGTCATATCCTTTTAATTGTGTACCTGCACATTCAGTTAGTTGGCTGTTGGCTGGTTAGGAGACAAGGCCTCTTTTTAGACACGTTTGTTTCCTTGTCTGTGGTTGCTTTTCACTGTTCCTTTGGCATAGCATTGACTCATGACGTTACTGAGATTGGCATAAAAATGTCAGAAGCAGCGAGCTTACCAGTTCTTTATTTTTACTTTTTATACTTTATTCAGTGATGCTGAACCAGTAGACTCAGGAAGACCTGGGTTTTTTTCTCATCAGTCTTAGAAGTGCTGATTGATTATATTAAATGGATGTGAGCCTTGATTCTGACCATCCTGTTCATCTTAGCCAGCTAACTCAGGAAGGAAATACAAACTTATTGGTGAACAGGACCTAAGTTGAAAAGGGGTAACGCTAGTCACGTTGGTGTTTCTGGTACAGTTCACAAGACACAGCAAACAGTTAAGAACATCTTTGCTTTCCAACCCAAAGTATCCAAGCTATTGGTTTTTCCATTACTTACCATATCCCAGTCATGCAATTGGTACCAGTGAAATCTTCTGCACATTATTTGTGTTCTCTTATTTAGCATGCCTGACAAAGCAGAAATGTGCAGATGATACTGCTCAGTACTTCTTTACAAACAGATTGTTTGCATCGTTTTTTTCAGTTTAAGTAAGATACGTCATTTTTACTTAGATGCATCTTAATACCTCTCCTGAATCTGAAAATGGTCACTTTTGTAGAGTTGAATATTTTGTTTCCCACAGAGAAAATTATTTTATAAATAAACACAATGTATTTGTTTACATGGGGGATAAACTATATGATTCTAATGCTTTTTATATCTTTCCTAAGGAGACAAAAATGTCAGATTTTGTGTATTTTCTTATGCATGTTTTTCTTCTGATGTCTTCTTTTTGTCTTGTAGGAAGCTGTGCTTCAGTAGAAAGCTATGTTAAAAATATGGTTAAAAGAAAATTGATCTTAAACTAATCCTTTGAGTCAATTAAATAATACTGATCTCAGTAGAACATCTATTAGTGTACATGTGATGTTACTACTAATACAGCATGAATTCATTACAGCCAAGGGTAGCTCAATGAATTCCAGATGAATTCACAATAGCTGGATTCTTAAAATGCTACCAGGTTTACTTCAGGTTTTCTGTTTCCATGTGTAATTAATACCAGAACCCAGCACTGCTACCTGCTCCTATTTAAAAAATAAAATAATCACATATATGAAATCAAACTGAAAACTTGAAAAGGTATGCCTGAGTCTTGGCATTGATAATCAAAAGTAACAGTTTTAAAGCCACCTAAAGACACTGATTTTACATAATTGAAAGTTGTTATTGGTTTATCTCCTTCAGCACAAATCCAAACAGCCAAAATACTCCAAACTATTTTAATATAACTAGCTAGATTAGTAGCTTATTTGAAAAATGATTCATATCATATTTAGAGATACTTAAGTGTAAAATTGGCTACGAAGCTATACTTCAAAGATATCTATGAAAACAAAATGTATTTTCAAAGATTTGTTAGTCAGACATCCTAATCCCAGGTAGAAACCTAGCAGCTTCTTTTCATAAGAGTGGCAAAATCTGTTTAAATTGGTACTTTTTGTAAAAAGGGACATGGAAACATACAGAGTTTCACACGGTCATGGGTTGTATTGATAAGTTATTTTTTTAGAAGTGTCATGATCATTAGAAGCTTCACCTACTGAATTTGAGCATTTCATGTAGCACGTTAGGTTTCAGACTGGAATCTTCTGCTATGTTTGGACCCATGTAACATCACACATTTTTAATTACATTATCCCAGCTTGGTACTGGCTATTACCAGAATCAGACCCCCAACTCTGGCAAATGTATTTAGGTTTGAAGATTTCACTGGTCTCTTTTTTCATCAGCCCTTACCATATGGTTCACACAATGTTTCCATAGCTTAATAGACCAGATGTGTGTTTTGCGCACACTTCATCAGAAAGCACTGCACCAAGGACATGGCAAAAATCATCTCCAATAACTATTTAATGTATTGGTTATGTGATGATGTAAATCAACTCATGGTCCCATAAGGGCTGTTTCTTTATTCAGTGCAGAGGACATGCACTGATAATGGAGAGTGAGGGAGCAAGTTGGGATAGTTTTTTTTGTTGCTTTCTGTGTATGGTAGGAGAAGGATACTTCATAATTGTGAAACCAGCCGTTTTTTTACTCCCAGCTCTCATCCCAGCTGAACATTGAAGTCAGATGTGTATTTACGCCAGCACTGTTTTCTCAAAAGTTTGCTTAACCCTGACAGTGAGGAAAATTTACCAAGGTCCCCCCAGCTCTGAGATTCATAGGCTGATGACAGCTTAGGGAAGAAAATGAGGGTGAATATAAGACGTACGTAAGGTATCAACAGACTAAGAACAGTCCCCGCTACTGAATAAGAACACATTTGCCACAAAGATTTAACAATTAGTTTGCAACTCACAAACAGAGAAAGTGCAGGACACACTTTTTCCTTAAGCAAGCATGGGATGAGAAGAAAGGCCACATCAAGGTCTGTGAAATAATGCAGGATGACAAAGACTTTGTGTTAGCATTCTTATCCATGGGACTCCCAAATATGCATGAAAAGAGAGTTCTCTGCTTTTCCTCCACTCTTAGTTGGATCCAGCCACCTCATGTGTGAAAGCTCAGGACAGCTGGGTGGTGGGCTGATGCAGGGCTGTCAAACATCAAGAACTTTGCACTGGGGTGTGGTGCTCACAGGCTCCTATCAGTAACCGTGATGTTCTGTTAACATCTATTTAAACACCTCCTATATGCAAATATTAATTTGATTCCCTTGAGAAAAAGGCAATACATTGACTGGTTTAGAAGAAATTTTGGTGGCTAATGCATTTTGGTGGGGGCAGAACAAATATTCCATCATCTTATTCTTCACTAAGGCCGTGCACTTTTTACCTTCTCCGTCAAGAGCACTATGGTCTCCACCTTCAGACCCAGAGGACCTTTTGAAACTGGTAAAGCAGTAAACCTTTTGTTTAAAGAAAAAAAAAATCACCTGCAACCTTTTTTAGATACAGTCTAGTTTCTTTCAAAATACTGTGTTCATCATGAGAGTCAGTCCTATTTTCCTGGTTTTAACATGCTTAAAAATCATTTTTCAAGTCTTATGAAAAAGGGGCAATGAAGAAGCACTGAATGGAGATAGAAACACTAACAAAAGAAGAACGTAAAAGGAGAGTATAAAGGAGGTAGAGAGAGAAGGGAATAAAGATGGAAAATAAAATAAAACTAAAAAAAGAAAATCCACACAACTACCTCAAAAGAAAAAAAAAAAAAAGACAGGATTGAAAATAAGTTTTATACATTCAAGGTTTTACATAGGGTTGGTGAAACTTAGACCTGATATTGCTGGGAATAGGTCCAATTGGACTAATGGATTTGTACCTGATTACAACAGGGCAAAAATGTAGCTTTTTTTTTGGACAAAATGTTCGGTGATTTATGAGCTAGTCTGTTTTCAGAAAGGAGTTGTGAGTATCAGGGTTTCACCGAGACTGCGGCTCCTAAGTACCTATAGTATTTCAAGACTTAAGCTTAGGCTAAATTTTAGAGGTGTTTGTCAACGAGGAGCTTAAGTTCCATGAAACATTTGAACATTAATGCTTTTGAGAACAGTATCCATTAAATTTTCTAGGGACAGTGAAATAACCAGGAAAGGATAATAATTGTTGGCTTGAACAAGAGGAACTTTGGTTACCACGCCTAGCTGGGACGCTAAAGAGAGAGAATGTATTCACATTTTTGTTTAATGCAGCTATTCAGTAAGGTCATTCTTATTCCACAGATTTTTAAGGACGGTCTTTGCTATGTTCTGCAAAGAATAATTTTATCACATTTACAATAGTAATGCAGTCTGTCTGATACGGCAGGACTCTCTTACTAAGCTGTGTCCTCACTCAGGACAGTACAGAGAGTAAAATGCTGTAAAAGATCTCAGGAGTAAAATAATGTAAAAGACTACAGAATATCTTTTCCTGAAGATGAAGCAGTCTGACAGTGCTCCTCGTGCTAAAGGAATTTGTGGCTGTTTCTGTAGAGGTGCTCCAGAGTGTCCATTTGCAAGAAAGGAGAAATATTTGTAGTTACAGGCTGCCCAACACATTTTTTCACAATACTGCTGAAAATGTTTCTCATTTTAATGTCGAAAACCCTCAGAATTAACTACTGAATATATCACTTGAAAAGATTGTGAGCTAATGATATTCTGGCTTGGGACTTTTTCAGTCAAAACCACATGCGCATTAAATTTTCGTGTGAATGTTGGGCCGCAGAGAGGATTAAACACTCACAAAAATGGCTCCAGCAAACATAAAGATAGAAGAAAGCAAAGGCATCTGGGTTTTGCGCCTTTTTCCTGTCACGCTGGAGGAATGAGCTACAGGCTGTTGATTTAATTGTGCTAAGTGCTGTGGGCCTTCAGCTATGTTAATCATGCTCTATGCAGAGCAGCTGTGCGGCGCTGGGCGCGCTGGCTGGGAGGCAAGCCCTGCTGCAGCCTCCCTGTGCTTCCTGGGGCTGGGGGGGGTCAGGCTAGAGGGCATTTCAAAGCACAGACCTTTGCTGCCTAAAGAAACGGCCTCATTTTCTTTAATTTTATGCCCGCTGTAAAATCAATTCCAAATAATAATATCTAACCTATTATTGACACTTTATCCTGTGGGGAATAGCCGGTTTTGACTATTATAAGCAACCACTGATTTTCCCCAGGCCCTCAGGGCCTCCTGTTGTGACTGAGGCAAATGTTGCTAATAAACGCCTCCTTCAAAGTGACTTTTCCAGCTGAATCGGAGGGATTCCAGTCACCCATTTGATGGAACTTTAACCAGAAACGTGTTGGACAAATTAAATATGGGTTAGCCTCTTGCTCTGGACTATATCAAGAGCCTATAAATGCAAAATGTTTGAGTCACAGAAGACCGTGCTCTGTAATTAACTATTGTAACTCTCCTCGCAAATCAAAAGCAGCCTAACCTGCGGAGTTCAATATGTCAAGACATGGGCACTGAAATGGTTTAGAGAAGGAAGAGGAGGAAAGAAGAATAGGAGGGAAAGGTAAACAAGATTTTGCATACATGTATATTACTGTTAGCTAATATCAGGAGCCTTGAACTTCTCACCTTGTTATGCACAAGCAAAAAGCTGAAGTGCTTTAATGTATGGACTCACATTTAAGTCCATATGTCGTTTATCCTACTGGGGAAAGACTAGACTTATGCACTTGGAAAATAATGATGAGCTGGAAAGGTTTTGCAAACTAGATATACTGGTTTTTCTTTCCTTTGAGCTGCTCCTGGAATATGTACGATCTAGTTTAAAATAGCTAGTCAGTGGGCTGTTTGACAAGTTGAAAATGGCAAGTCTGATGTCAGCACATATGACAGAGTAAAATAGCAGAGGTTGACTGTTTTCAGATTTCAGTGCGGAAGGAAGGATTTTTTGGAGTGAACATCAGGTAGCTTTTTCCTGTCTCTAATCAGGACTTTAGTGTTTCAAAACATGGGCTCTTAAGTAATTTAAAGAGAGAGGAAGGATTTGATGAACAAATACTGAATCTTACATTTTAATCTGGACCAAAATATCATTTTAATCCAAGTACAATGAAATATTTGTAAACATGTTTATTGAAGAATTTCTGTCTTAAATTCTGTCTCAACATTAATTGTAAATGTGCTATAATTCTGCATCCCTCTCTTACCAGCCATCTTCTGGCAAGCATTTAATGTTGTTGATCTTAAGTTAATCTTAAAGCATTAGTTATGATGAGGTTTCTTGGATAACCTGTGAAAGTGCAGTTTTCAGTGGTGCTCATACATACATATTTTATCAGTGATAAATTTGAAAGAAGTGAGACCTAAATTTAAGCTGGTATGCTATGATACTGTTTGTGCAGAAAAAGCTATTTATCAAAGATGATACCTCTTTGCTTATCTGTCTTAATTTTCAAGTAAGAGTAGCTGACAAAATAGTAAGGAGAGAATGACAGAATAATTTGCTTTTTGCATAAATGTGTTTTGTAAGCTAACTGCACCTTCCTTCCTTAGGATATCTATGACAATGTTGTATTGCATCCAGCAAGAAATGAAGAGCTGCATGATTACTTGTAGTTCATATATAGCCATAACTCTAAATGGAATAAATAATATCTGTCTCTCTTACTTCGCTGTAGTGCTTGTATCAGATATTCCTCTGTGATTGCATAAGACCTTGTATAATGTGGTGTTTCATGACTGGAACTCCAAAATGTAATTACCTTATCAAGAGCAATAATATCTTTACCTTTTCTATCATGTACTCTACTAGTCTTCAGACCTTCTCACTTCCTAAACCGGAGAAAGAAAAATTGAGTTGTTGAGTTTTTTTAATCTCCAATCTTTCTGATATTATTTTTATTAACATTATTCACACAGTTGTTAGGTTAAAGTTGACTTTGTAAACTCAAGCTGACCACAAGGATAGCAATCCAAAGCATTAGAGAGGAAGTCTTTGTTCTCAGAAATACGGAAGAATAACTTGACATTCATTTCATCTTGTCCTTCCCACTTAGAGTGTATGGGGAGAGGGCAAGTGGAAAGCTCAGTGGGGAGATAAAGCTGAGTAGCTTTCCCGTCCTTCTCAGTCTAAAACTGCTTCTTAGTGCTTATGTTGTGATACTTACAACACCAGGATGTTGGTAAAGGGCTTCCATATCTCTGGCCAGAAAATCATGGGCAGTAAATATAAGTGTATGTGTGGCGTGTACAAATGAATTTCGTATATACATACAGGGGCCAGGAGGATTCTCAAATGCCTTTTATTCTGTTAGGCAAAATTTAGGTTTATAATGCCACAGCTTTTCCATTTGGGAATACATCTAGGAGTGATAAATGTAAAACCACGCTGTTTTTGTCTAAGTTCTGTGGATTGCAAGGCAGGACTTCTGCTGAAAACACACTTTTGTCAGCTCCCTTCCCTCATGGTTTTTAGACATCATCTTTGTCAGCATTGGTATTTCCAGTGAACAGAGGTGGGAGAAAAAGCAGCTGAGGAAAGACAATTACTGTGGCAGACTTATCTGAATCTTTCTAAATCTTCCTGAAAGGAGGCTGGGACCTTGACGTGGATCTGGTATTGGACTGGTAGCTGTTGCAGGGCAGGGAGCAGTGAAGTACTGTGTTCTTCCATCTGCCCTCTTCACATCATAGGCTCGCAGCTAATTAATCGGTTGTAATTTCCAGATGGCCGCCTAAATCAGCCTAAGGCAATGCAAACTCCAGCAAGGAAGCATGACAGAGCTCCGTCATCAAAGTCTCTGATGAGAGAAATACAATATAGTGTTTGCTACTGTACTTAGAAGGCTGAAAAGCTATAGCTTCAGAGAGAACACATTGTTCAAATGTGAATAAACCAAATCTTTAGGCAGTGATACTTGTCATGAAACACTGTTTTCTGTGATGTGCGTACTTTCATAAATAAGCTCTTCTAAAGCACTTGTAACAAAGGAAAAAGACCTTTCAATTTCATAATAATACTAGAAAACTGTTCATCTTCTTTTCCCTGCACTGCGCCATACTAAGGATAATTTTGAAAGAGCAAGCTACTCATAGTTGTCAGATTAGTTACATGTGATAGCATGTTGTTAACAAGTAAAAATGCTAAACAGTTATAATTATTTGAAAACTGAACATTAGCACCTATAAACTTTGGCTTCATTTAAGTATTTGAAGAATATCTACTGCTGTAAGAAAAACTGTCAAATGTGGCACAGTAGCAATGGGTGGACATTGCAGATAAATTTGTTTCGATGTGTATTGGACAGAAACTAGAATTTGTTCTTGGAAACAAAATCTTTTTGAACATTGTGTTGTATTTTACCATATCTGTTTCATTTGATACACCACATAGAAAGCATTAGTGTGAACAGTGTTTTTTTCTCCCTTGCAAAAGGATGGGTTTATATGCTGGAATCACTAAGTTAATCTTCAAGTTATCTTTTTTTAGAACTATTGTAATGGGAGGTGTCATAAGGCACCAAATTCTATGCCTCTCTTAGTGCAGATGAAAAAAAGGATTTTTTTATCAGAAACCTTTTAACAAGTCTTGTACAAAAAAATGGTGCTAAATCCAGCTTTTATTAAACTCAGCACCATGGGAAATTTAGGTGAGATGTAGCTGGGGACGTTTATTATGAGAATAAGGGTTTGTGTGAGTTTGTATCTGAAAACTAGATGTGGGGGATGCAAACTCCCACAGATATGAGATTGAACAGAATGTCTGCACAAGCTCTTGCAAAGGAAAACCACCAACTCTGAACAGCTCTGTTGCATAGTCTGACTATTTCTATGATCTTCCTGTGTTTGCTGTTTTTTTCATGCCATGACTGTTAGGGGCCTTCACTTGCTGCATAATATAGTTATGAGAAGACAGGAAACTGGAGGGGTTCTGGAAAGTAGCTTTTCATTCAGCTGTGACCTCGTGAGTGATGATAAGCACTTTAAGTTGAGTTTYATCTGGTTGGAGATAAACTCTTTTAAAAAGTCTTGATTTTCAGAGCAAAAGTACCTAGCACTTCTGAAAATATTTTTTCTTAAGGCATTTAAAGTAAGACACCATAAAACTGAGCTTCTCTAAACCACTCTTAAACTTCCAAAACTGTAATGCTAAACAAGCACAGGAGCATGATTCAGGGAAGTGAGCATTTTAGCTCGCATAATATATAGTACTGAGTATGTGGTCTTTTTTTGATCCTTATGTAGTAACAAGGAGTTACCACACAAATAGTGTCAATAGTCAGTGCACAGGTACCATACAGGTAGCACTGATGTGGTGTAGATCCCTAAAGAAACATATTTGTGTTGATGCTTTAATTCTGACGTAGTGGCAAACTTGAGGGAAAAATACAGGATATGAAAAAAGATGAACTGTATTCTTGTGTCCTAGATTTAACATTAGAAAATCAGTGCACGACCAATAGATAATGTGAAATTACAGAGCTGGTGGTGAAGTTTGACAACCTATCACTACGTAGCAAAGGGTAACTGCCAGGGGACTGTGGCGTGCCACTGTAAATCCTGCCTAGGAAAGTGCACTATATGGGATCCTGGGAATTACAGACCACTGAGTCTGACTTTCTTCCCTGGAAAGATGGGAGACTAATAAAAGAAAGAGATTTCTGAATGCATGGAAAGCAGTCTGTTTGGCTAAGGTTAGCATGGCATCTTTAAAGGGAAATCCTGACTTTTTAGCTTGTTGGAGTTCCCTAAGGGTGTAAAAAAGCATGTGGTTGAAGTGGATCTAGTGGACATGCTGGATTTTCATACAGGATTTTAAATAAGCTTTTGACCACCTTTCATACCAAGGTTTATTAAAGACACATAAGTCACCATGTGATTGCAGAAAAAATCTCCTTATGGACTGAAAGCTGGTGAAAGGGTAGAAAGCATAGGATACGATTTAGTGATTACTTTGACCATTAAAAGTGCCAACAAAACATTTATTCCATGTCTTCATGGACACCATGCAGAAGGGGCTGGAACAATGAGATTTTCAAGTCTGCAGCTGCTACTAGGCTGTGTAGGTAGAAAAATGGCATGCTTACATTGCAGAAATATATAGTGACCTCACAAAAATGAATGAATTGGCAAAAAGTGACAGAAAAGTGTCAGTGTAAATTACTGGAAGATTATGCATCTAGGAAGAAGTAACCTGTACTTACATAATCCTGCACTCAGAACTGGAAGTTATAACTCTGGAAAGAGAGATCTTACCATCATTGGCAGTTCCACAAAACCGTTGGCTTAATGTGCCATGGCAGCCAAAACAATCAACAACATGTTGGGCATCCCTGAGAGAATATTGATAACAAGACAAAAGGTGTTATTATCTTACTGTACAAACCTCAGTGGGCCCACATCTTCACACAAAGTCACACAGATAATCACACAGTTGATGTCTGAGATGGGTTTGCTGCCATTCAGAGGGACCTTGACAGGCTGGAGAACCCGGCAGAGAGAAAGCTCATAAAGTTCAACAAAGGGAAGTGCAAAGTACTGCACGTGGGGAGGAATAACCCCAGGCACCAGTACAAACTGCGGGCCAGCTGGTTGGAAAGCAGATCTGCAGGGAAGGATCTTGGCATTCTGGTGGACAGTAAGCTGAACATGAGCCAGTGATGTGACCTCGCAGCAAAGAAGGTCAACAGCCTCCTGGGCTGCATTAATATTCCTGGGCTGGTTAATATTCAAGGATCACCTCCTTCAAGCTCAGGAGCAAAGCATCCCAACAAAGAGGAAGTCAGGCAAAAATGCCAGGAGGCCTGCATGGATCAACAAGGAGCTCCTGGACAAACTCAAACACAAAAAGGAAGCCTACAGAGGGTGGAAGCAAGGACAGGTAGCCTGGGAGGAATACAGAGAAATTGTCTGAGCAGCCAGGGATCAGTCTAGAAAAGCTAAAGCCCTGATAGAATTAAATCTGGCCAGGGATGTCAAGGGCAACAAGAAAAGCTTCTAGAGGTACGTCGGTGGCAAAAGGAAAACTAGGGAAAATGTGGGCCCTCTCTGGAGGGAAACGGGAGACCTGGTTACCCAGGATATGCAGAAGGCTGAGGTATTCAATGACTTTTTTGCCTCAGTCTTCACCGGCAAGTGCTCGAGCCACACCGCCCAAGTTGCAGAAGGCAAAGGCAGGGACTGGGAGACTGAAGAACTGCCCACTGTAGGAGAAGGTCAGGTTCGAGACCATCTAAGGAACCTGAAGGTGCGCAAGTCCACAGGACCTGATGAGATGCATCCATGAGTCCTGAGGGAACTGGCAGATGAAGTTGCTAAGCCACTATCCATCATATCTGAGAAGTTGTGGCAGTCCGGTGAAGTTCCCACTGATTGGAAAAGGGGAAACATAATCCCCTATTTTTAAAAAGGGAAAAAAGGAAGACCTGGGGAACTACAGGCCAGTCAGTCTCACCTCTGTGCCTGGCAAGGTCATGGAGCAGATCCTCCTGGAAACTGTGCTAACGCACATGGAAAATAAGGAGGTGATTGGTGACAACCAGCATGGCTTCGCTAAGGGCAAATCATGCCTGACAAATCTGGTGGCTGCCTACAACGGGGTTACAGGATTGGTAGGTAAGGGAAGAGCAACTGGCGTCATCTACCTGGGCTTGTGCAAAGCATTTGACACTGTCCCACACGACATCCTTGTCTGTAAATTGGAGAGACATGGATTTGACGGATGGACCACTCGGTGGATAAGGAATTGGCTGGATGGTCGCACTTGAAGAGTTGCGGTCAACGGCTCGATGTCCAAGGATGACCAGTGAGGAGTGGCATTCCTCAGGGGTCGGTATTGGGACCAGCGCTGTTTAACATCTTTGTCAGCGATGTGGATAGTGGGATTGAGCAAGCTTGCCGATGACACCAAGCTGTGTAGTGCAGTCGACATGCTGGAGGGAAGGGATGCCATCCAGAGGGACCTTGACAGGCTCGAGAGGTGGGCCCATGCGAACCTCATGAAGTTGAACAAGGCCAAGTGCAAGGTCCTGAACGTGAATCGGGGCAATCCCAAGCACAAATACAGGCTGGGCAGTGAATGGATTGAGAGCAGCCCTGAGGAGAAGGACTTGGGGGTGTTGGTTGATGAGAAGCTCAGCATGACCTGGCAATGTGCGCCTGCAGCCCAGAAAGCCAACTGCATCCCGGGCTGCATTAAAAGAAGCGTGACCAGCAGGTTGAGGGAGGTGATTCTTCCCCTCTGCTCCACTCTTGTGAGACCCCAACTGGAGTGCTGCATTCAGCTCTGGGGCCCCCAACATAAGAAGGACGTGGACCTGTTGGAGTGAGTCCAGAGGAGGGCCACAAAGATGATCAGAGGGCTGGAGCGCCTCTCCTATGAAGACACGCTGAGAGAGTTGGGGTTGTTCAGCCTGGAGAAGAGGAGGCTCCGGGGAGACCTTATAGCAGCCTTCCAGTACCTGAAGGGAGCCTACAAGAAAGCTGGAGAGGGACTTTTTACAGGGGCATGTAGCGATAGGACAAGGGGTAACAGCTTTAAACCACCACTAGGAGGGTGGTGAGACACTGAAACACGTTGCCCAGAGAAGTTGTGGATGCCCCATCCCTGGAAGTGTTCAAGGCCGGGTTGGGTGGGGCTTTGAGCAACCTGGTCTAGTGGAAGGTGTCCCTGCCCATGGCAGGAGGGTTGGAACTAGATGATCTTTGAGGTCCCTTCCAACCCAAACCATTCTGTGATTCTATGATTAGGCGGAGTATTGCCAGCAGGTGGGGTCCCTTCTACTCAGCACTTGGTGAGACACATCTGGAGTGCTGGGTCCCATTCTGGGATCCCCAGTTCATGTCTCTACGTGGACTTACTGGCGCAAGTCCAGTGAAGGGCTGTCACGTCCCGCCTGTGCGGAGAGACAGGTGACTCAGATCCGTAAATTCCCTCTGTGTGGGTTAAGGTGAAACGACACCAAGGTCTGTACAGAACCAAAAACTTTTATTCCAAAACTAGGCTCATTAGTAAATAGCTGGGTGGCAGAAAGCTTATTAATCTCCACTGCTGTGGGGGTTTATGCCTTGCGTTACTTATTAGGAAAAGGTAAAAGAAATAAAAGAAAGAGAAAAGAGGAAAAAGAGAGAGAGAGAGAGAGAGAGAAAAAGAGATCACCGGTCCTGGTTCCAGCGTTGGTCCAGCCAACAAGGGGTCACTGGCTTGTAGGAGCGCTCGTCCGGAAGTTCCCCTCCCATAGCATTTGCTTTCCCCTTTTATGTCTGCCGTTCACTTCAAACTGCCCCTCTGCTACGGTGGCAGTTTTGTAGTTTGCCTCTATTGGTCGCATATTCAGTGGGGAAGGGGCTTTGTTGAGTAGGGGGCTTCTCCTGCTGGTGGGCAGTTTTCTTACTATGCTAATTGGGATAGTTCGCCCATAGTTCAAGTAGTTGTTTCTTTTTCTGTTCTTATCCTGGTACTCCCTTCTTTGGCTGCTTTATGGTGCCATCCCCCAAGGCCATGTCCAGTTAACTCCCTACAGAGGTTGAATAATGTCTTTTGTTGCATTCCTTTATCTCACYAGAGCCTTCCTGGAACTCATCATCCCCCAGTCTTGCAAGTGGTTGAGACAWACCTCAGACAGGYRCAGGSAATCTCCATCCCCTGCTCCCTTATCGAGTTTTGTCTTTTGYAGTTGTCTGCATCAAGCAGTCCTTTGTTCCAGGGGATTGCAAGTTAGCCTTGGTGTTAGATTGTTTGTCCTTCCATTTGGTCTCCTACAAGGGCTACAAAGATGACTAAGGGACTGGAGCATTTCTTAGATGCAGAGAGGATGAGAGAGCTGCAACTGATTAGCCTGGATAAGAGAAGGATGTGTATAAATACCTGATGGGAGGAAATAAAGAAGATAGAGCCAGACTCTTCTCAGTAGTGCCTACTGACAGGACAAGAGGCAATAGGCACAAATTAAAAGACATGAAATTCCATCTGAACATAAGAAACACTTTTTTAGTGTGAGGGTGTTCCAACTCTGGAATAAGTTACCTGGGGTGTTGTGGAGTCCCCATCCTTGGAGATATTCAGAAGCTGTCTGGACATGGTCCTGGGCAGCCTGCGCTAGGTGACCTTGCTTGAGCAGGGGGGTTGGACAGGGTAATATCAAGAGGTCCCTTCCAACCTCAGCCATTCTGTATGATTCTGTGTGGGCCATAAAAACTGGCCAGGTTTACCTGCTGTCTTTTAGTGACTGTCCAGGTTACCATACTGGACAGTATGGGTCCTTTGCTCTGAGTCAGTAGGGCAGTCTTTATATGCTTCTGTAGATTCCATAGGCTGAAACCTGCCTTATTTCTGCACTTTCTGCTGAATTTAAGTTCTGATCCATTTCTGCTGTGAAGTGTGTCTGTGCCACATAGAGCCTTGCTTCCTTTTGTCTTCCCCTGGACTCTGTTCATCCGAAAGCCATTCTCCCCATCTGGCATAAATTGTCCTTTATGAACTGTCATAACTATATGGCTTCTGATGTAAAGTAGTAGAGGAAGGTGAAATTTGGCCTGTGGCAACGAGCAACAGTGGCATGAAGGGTATGAAGATTTATGTTTGTTTACTGTTGCTTAGCTTTTATCCAAGTCTAAACTTTCTGCCTTTATGGAGCAGTAGACTTTGCCTAACTGTTACAACTTTGCTCACTTTGAGTTAATCTTCTGTTTAGTAAGAATGACAAGTTGTGAAGGGGCTCAGAACTAGACCCTTATCAGCTGACCTAGTTTAATTTCACAGCTTAAACTGCTAAAGTAAACTGATCTACTTCATTTGCACTAGGCCTATGTATTCTATAAAAGTTGCTTCCTTTTAGGACAAGGTGCCCAGAATTAACTGGCTGGGCTACTCTACAAAATCATTTAATTTAATAGAGAAATTTACTTTTTTCTCTGTGTTTTTGGTATATGGTTTCTGAAATAGCTGTTCATTTTGGAACTAAATAACATGTTTCATGAAGGCTTTTGAGGAATAAAAGTTGGTTCCTTATGGTCTTGCAGCTGTCTAAGGAACTATTACAGATTATGAACTATTTATGCATTTTGTGACAGCTGGCAACACTGCTCCTCAAAACCAACAATAATAACCAAGTGCTGGTTTATATAAATTGATGTGTCCACATATTTTATGTTGTGCTGGCCTGTCTTTGTTATTACTTGCTGTCCACCACAGTTGTTAGTAAGAATATAACAGTGAATTCATGAAAATCTACTATCTCTAAAGCATGCTAAAGAATATAAAAAAAATGTATGTTCTTGGCAGATGATACTTATCTGACATGAGTTTCTTTCTTAAACATGTACTATTAATGTAGGCTGTGCCTGAAATGATGAGGACCTAAGTGTTGAAATGAATTAGCAAGAAATTAATCCCGTGATCAAAAAATGTTGCATTCCTCTATAATTCTTGATAGACAACTAATAATTTTTACTTCCTTCCTTAAAACTTGATCTGCACTTATTTGTTAGATAAAAACTCAGTGTCAGAATATGGGTAAGTAAATGGAAAAATATTTCTGTTCATTTTGGGTTTATTCATGATGCTATCTGGAGAGGGCCTCCCACATCAGACCTGACTGTGGGCAATTTGCTTATTTGTTCTGGGCAAACATTTATGTGTGAAATCCCAGTTTCCCTTGGATCTAAACCTAGTCTCAGATTTGCTAAGCATGAGATGCGAAGTTGAATCTGTTATGTAGCTTTTGGCTCTTCAGATCTCTTTTGCATTTTCAAAAATGATGAAGGGTAACCAGGTGACATGTTAGCTGATGTAATTTTGTAACTATCAACACAGTGGGTTTTTTTGTGTTACGCTACTGCTGTAAACATTATTCTGTCCAAAACCCTCAACTGTGTATGGAAAAATGGACACTAAAAAAGAGAGTATGTTTTTCATGAGCATGCATGGGTGTGCTAACACTACTGCTGTAAATGACAAAACTGCCCTTGGACCTAGTGTGGGTGAAGGTGTTTGATGTGGGAGTGGAATTTTTTGTTGATTGTTTCCTCTGTGGCTAGAAAACAACAGAATTTGAATTTCTTTGTCTCCCTACTCTTTGTTCAGTAACTCTTAGCTCAATGTAGCTGAGATACGAAGATTATAAGTATAGAGCAGTGGAACATACTAGACAGTGAGATTTTAATCTTGCTTATCCTAAAGAATAAAAACAAGAAAATAATGTACTGAATATATAATTATCCAGGATATTTAGTGTGCATAATGAGAGAACATTAGTATTACGAATTATAAAATGTTGTAACATCTTTCTAAGCTCTTCATATGTGGGTGGATTTGATACAATAAATGGCTAAGACTGCAAATTTTGGTTGGTCGGACCTATAGAACTACTTTTATCCCTCAGATGCAATGCTACAGTGAGCATTCTCATAAGCCACAGTAACATGCTACAGTGAGCTTATTCTCACTGTAGTATTTTTAGAGAGGAGGAAAATTCCCAATTATTTTTTTTCTGTTACTGTTAACTGTTTTATTGTTTTTACAAAGAAGATATGTACAGAAATTTCTAGAAGGAGGGACAACAACCAGTAAGGAGGCAGACTGGTTAAGAGACTAAGGAAATATTTTAGGCCATGACATGAAGAATAAACATGACAAATAAAACCTGTGGTAAATAGTTAACTCTGATCTGTAGAAAAGGGTAGAAGAAAACAATGCCTGGCTTGCTCACGGATTTACCTATGGCACAATCAGTGGTGTGTTCCCCTGTTTATTTCCAGGCCTCAGTGCCTAGCTGGAGTGAAAAAATTTACTAAACTGTGTACAAAGATTTTTTTTAACCCATGTTTTTTTGCAAACCAGGGTCCTACTGTTCACATATAATTTCAATTGCTATATTCTCCCGCAGATGGACCGTAAAGCTGGTCAGTACTCAATAGTTATACCTAAGAATAAGAAGAAAAAGAGATGATTTTGCTGTGCAGTACCATTGTGTTCCAGTGAGTCTCAATACGTAAATATGGTGCTTATTTGAGCCAAGTCTTTGTTAGTGGCTGTTGCAGCTGCCTCGTAACTCAGCATGACTGAAGCTCTATCCAGAGTTAGTGGTGTCTCTGATCAGTGTCCCTGCTCATCCCCTTTGACCCATCCATCCAACTGCGCTTGTCTGCTTGAGATCATGTCTGGTCTGGCTGCTGTGCCTCTGTCTTCTCCTGATTTCTCTTCTACCTCCCTATTTATTCCCTCAGCACATCTTACAATCAGATCCTCTCCAGTTCCCTCCTCCTTTTCTGTGGGGGTTTTGTGCCTCTGATTTCCTCCTCTTTTCCTTCTACATCTTAACTTTAGATAGTCTCTCAACAAGGACATTCAGTTGTCTCCTTTAGTCCAGACTGAAATCTTTGTCATTCTCCATTAGCTTCCATTTTTGAATGCTTTGCCATCAACTTGGCTCAACAGCTCAGTTCCTCTCTTCTGCTGCAGTTACCGTATGAGCCACATTTCTCTGTCATTGCTCTGCTACTTCTACCAAACTGATTTCCTTGTGAGAGCGTCTTTCCCTGTTACATAGATTTCCAAACAAGCATCTTGTGCTTTCTTCCAAGTTGTCCATCATGTTTAGAAGGATCTCCCCATGAGTTAGCCAAGCCACTTCAAAACTGTTCTTCAGTCTCTAATATTTCTGATATTGAAAGCGAGTATGCAGATGATGTGCTGAAATGATTGATCATACTGTTGACTAATCTTAGTTTTTTTTTTTTTGTAGTGTTATCTATTTGTTCTTATTTGGGGGCAGCAGCTGTATACTTCATCTTTGTTTGTTTAACAGCTGGAGTCCCTGATTTTGGACATGTCCTAAGTAATACAAATAATTATTAATAATAAACATGTTTTTAATTGTGATGTTGATTAAATACAACAGGAGTTACAAATCCTAGGGTATCACATGAATTATATAAAATGGAGACATTTATTTTCACCCATGCAAGAATTCAGTGCATGCTGAACTCTTTCTGTATTCCAAATGACTTTAGGCTTTTATTTATGTTAGTTCTCATTGGATACTCTCTGCTTTTCCTCCACGCTTATACTCTGTACAGTTGGGGGATACTCTCTGGGGGTCACAGTGTATTGCTTTCAGGTTCTTTACTAATGGCTTTCACTTGCCTTTCATAGTGGTTTAATTCATTGGCTTGAACCTACCTCTGTTTTTCCTTAAGCCTCTTAAAGAAATGTCTGCGCTAGTCTTCTTGTTAAATTCATAAGCCAGTTGGACAATGAAATTCCTAGCTGATTTATAGAACTGAAATCTCTCCATCCTCCAGGGCATGCACTCTGATTTTTATGTATAATAATCTTATTTACATTGCTCTTACTTACTTCTGGCCAAGGAATCCTCTTATTCTCCCAAATGGAGTACTCTGAGTGCTGGAGCAGAGTGTATCTTTTTTAGTTGGCTGGCCTTTTCGAGATCTATGAGTTCCTAATCACAAGGGTTTTCTGAATGATTAACAAACAACACATCTGTCCTTTGGACTCCTTTGACTGACAAAGAGCTGCTCTACTAAATGCATCTGGGTTTCCTCCATCTGCACAGGATTATTCCCGTTGAAGTTTCTGTATTTTTCTCATCTACTTCATTTCAGCGAAAAAGGAATGTGAAAGGAAGTGAAATTTGGATTAAATTTACGTTAGCCTAACAGCTCTGTTGTTACAAATGACATAATAAAGAGCAGTATTCTTCAATGAAGAAAAGTAAGTTTTGATCCAGAAACATGGGCTATTGAAGACAGGCACAGCGGTGGTGTTTAAGGGAGAGGCTGAAACCGCAACTAAATGAAAAAAACATTTTACGAGTTAATCCAGCGTGGTGGACTACTGGGTTACTACTATATAACCCTTAACACAAGGAAGGCTCTTCTCAGCTTTATAGGCTTCAGCTGTCTTTAAATCCACTTGTCCCATCTTCTCTTTTGTAAAGGGGACAAGTTTATGATAAAAAATGACTTTATTCCAGAAGCAAAGATCTGCTACCAAAATCCCAGAAAACCTCTTCTACCTGGGAAAATTTAGCTTTTGGCAATGTATCTACCTCCAACACCAGCAGAAATAGGGTAAAAAGAAGAAATAGGGTAAAAGGAAGTGTTGGCAAGGTGGAGAAGAGCAACGGAAGAAGATGCAGATGCTGACTGTGGAGAACTAAGAGACCAAGTTCCATGTTAGTGGTTATTTTCACTGGTTAAGAAATGCGATGTGCAGTGTTGCTACTATTTATATTCCTGCAGAATGCTGAGGTTCCAGCTGAAACCTGTTTATGTTAAGCACCATACCAGTACTAGGTATGAGGGGAAACAGAAAAAGTGTCCTACCCCAAATCGCACAACAGGTCTGTCTCATGTGTGGAAATGGAACTGGTCGCCAGTCAGGAGCATATAATGCATGTCAGGCTATTACACTTCATGAAGAGGAGGTAGCGTGAAGATTGACAGACTTCACAAATCTCAGCATAGTGTCACAGAAAAACAAACTCCACCTTGAATCTCCTTGTTCCAATAAGAGAAAAGAGGCACCTGAGTAGATGCCATCAGGCAGTTCTTGAGTGACTCAGCTCCAGGACCTGAGAGGGCACCTCAAGGGAAGGATAAATCTCTAAATACTTTGTTTTCCTAAGCATCTGCTACTCAGCTAGCTGGACCTTTGGTGTGACCAGAGACAATTTTCTCATCTGTTGAGCAGCACTAGATAGTAGGAAAGCAGAAGGGACGAAACAATTAATCAGGCTTCCATCCTAAATTTTTGGCATTCGTTTTTATGGGTAACAAGAGCACTGTGAGATACAACTGATGAAGGATGTGTGGACACTCATAGGACTGAATGTTAGTGACTGAAATGTTGATAAAATAATCCTGGAATATAATGTCAGAAACAGTGAAAAAAATGGGGCCTCACATAATTGCCACAGAATGCTGCAGAATATAATTATTTCAAACAATGATGTGATTTTTTCTTTCCATGAAAAATTATATAATGACAATGAATAAAATTAAAATTATTGACACGTAAGTGGAAAACTATAACAACCTTTTCTGTGCTGGGGCATAGATGATTAGAAGAAAAAAAGTAGCTAGAAAGTGACATTAAAACTGCACCCGGCATTAGATGCAAAGATGGTCTAAAAGTATATGGAATATTTTACACTTTCCAAGTTTCCCTTGCATCAGTGCCATCCTCTTATAGAAATAATACTCATCAGCTATGTATGTCTACAAAGAGAGTGTATAATCCATTCTTGAAATCCAAAAACTACATTAACACATCTTGTATCTGTGTACCTGTACACCTTGAAAGTTGAATTCCTGAAATCAAGCCCTGGCTAACCAGAAGCACTGGGCTGGTGCTCAAAACCTGAGTCCTGTCATACCACATCATTGGGTATGGATGGGAAAAAGTAGCTGAGATGCAAATTACTGATTAGAATAGCTAATTGTGCTATGTTCATGAGAAAGTCAAACCAAGAAACCAAAGTTAAATAAATAATTCATCCATTCCTCCCTGCACACCTCGCCCAACCTTCTAAATAATTTGGTCTTCTAACTTGGCTTTGAGAAATTTTAGACAACTTTCTAATTCTTTTCAGTCTGCTTATTTCTAGCTTTTCAGCAAATGGCAAGTACTTGTATTTGTATTTGTCTCCTTTGCAAAGCAGAACCAAAAATTGCAACATTTCCTTGCTTCCAAAGCTGTTTCCCCCACAGATATACTCTTAAGGTCTTTCACATGGAATAAGAAGTCATCTTTCATTCTTATTACATCGTCAGCTAAAGACACTGAGACAATTTAGGAGAACCAGGCATATGGTGTCCTCACAAATTTACTAGAGGCAAGATGTAGTCAATCTCTATATCATCAATGATCTCTGAAAATTCAATAGCAAAAATTAGATAATGCGTATAATAAGTAATAGCAGGGAAGGCTGAATTTTATCTAAAATATAATTAAGAGGTCCTAAGCCTCAACACTGAAAAAGACAAACAGAAAACTATCTGATGGCAAATATTAAAAAAGATTGAATGTTTGGTCCACATAAACATTCACAAATCTATTCTAGTCTTCCATCGTTTGCAGGGACCATTCACCTTTACTGGTTGCAAGTTTATTGCTGTTTTATCATGTGGGTTGGCATAATCGTGCATCTAGCCCTGAAATTTATAAATAATAGCAGAAAGCTTATTTGCAACTGACAACAGGCATTTTGAGCTAAGACTGAGGCTTTTTGGACATACTCAGCAAACTACAAGGGAAATCTTGCATTTCAACTGTTGCTCTTGGCTTTAAAATATGAAGGGTGCATGATGATAATCAGATTTATACATAATAGAGCAATGCCTGCTCGAAACCAGCTGATGGGTGAAGTGAACAATTGCGATAGAGTACTTCGTGGTGTGCAGCACTGGGGTCACAGGTATAGTAATTTCAATGTTATTCTTTGTGCAGAAATTCAGAAAATAGATTATTGCTAGAGTATAGATCAAAGTCCATGTGAAATTACATCTGATCAAATAAAATGACAGTATGATTCTATGTTTCATGTCTTAGGGGTTTTATCTTATTATGTGAACTTCTCATAACCTATCGGGGACAGTATCAGTCCTGTCCACGTTTCAAAACCCGATCTGTTTCTCCCCTTGTAAAGGAGAAGAGTAAAAAATACGATCTTTGGTTTTCATATTGCAATTCTCGTATTAACATCCTCAGTAATTTTATGGCAAGAGTTTTAAGGAGTCACTTGAGATATCATATAATGTTTGCTCTTTAGTCAAATATTCTGCCTTTACTGGTAAAAGGATACCTTGATGTTGTTTTATTGATCTTCATCCTTGCATTTGGTTAGGTGGTGAACCTATGTACTTTGTGGTTGAACATCTGGGGCAGTGGTTACGATGAGAAAGCCATAAATTTTACCTTTTATTAGCTGCCCCTGTTACAAACAGATTCTCATCTGAAGATCTAACCTGCCTAGGTCAGAGACACATAAATATTTTGGCAAGATTTGCTATCTCACATTACTCCCAGTTTTCAATCCCCCTCTCCTCCCCTCCAAATATTTAAGCCACTCCAAACTTCCATTCTCTTTTATTGTATGGTCCCCACTGGGCCCCACTGTAATTTGCTTACACGGCATGGACTTCACCTCTCCATTTTTTTCTGTTAGTATCTGCTGTGCTATCTGGAACAGAACTTACTACATAAGGTACTGTGTTACCGCAAACTCCTAAACTATATACCAAAGAATGCATTTTGGTTGCTTAATGAAGAATGCAAATTTGGCATCATAAATATTGATCATTCAGTCAAGCCTAGCTCCCTGCCAGCCCTGAAGAGTATGGCATAATACTTTATCCAAGCAATTCTTCCACTGAATTAGAAAATCCTGCAGACTTTTTATGGAAACACAAATCAATGTTTATCATGTTTCAGACTAATGTGGGTAAGAACTCTAAATTCTTAAACCAATAAAATTACAACAGAAATCAGTGTCTTACACTAAGGACTGCTTCACTGGCAGCCCACGCTGCTTGCTTGCTTTCAAGACTGAGTAACTTTTCTTCGGCCAGCAACTCCCATGTTTCTCATAGCTATTCACATGCCATTAATCTATTCTAACAGGAGCCAAAACAAACACCTTTACTCCCTAAGAGGTATTGGACCAATATGTCCCATCTGGCCTTTTTCTTCGCACAGAATTCCCAAGGTAGTAGCATGCTAAAACTGATTGCAGGATGGAAGTATCATTCTTTCTGTCTAAGTACACATCAGTACCAAAAATGTGCCACCCTCCTTCCATTATCTTACTGTGTATGTTGTGATAACATTGTTTTCAAATTTTAAATGTCTATATCATATTTTAAAAATGTGTTTTTTATCTAGTTTAAGTAGTAGACAGTGTCCTAAAAATTTATTGGAGGCCCGTAATTTACTTCGTACCTGGCTGAGATTACCAGATGGTTCAAAGTGAAAGTTAAAAATATAAATAGAGAATTCAAATGTTTCCATTGGTGTTTCTAGTGAAGCTATGTAACATGAAGTGCACAATCAAAACAGATCTCTTATGTCAAAAGTACTACATTAGTAGTCCCACGTGCATTAATTCAGAGAAGAAGAATGTCTGAAATGTATTGTATCACTCCAATTCAACCTGAGAATCATTTCATTAATGAAAAAGGAATCACAATTTTCTCGACTCTGTAATCCACTGAGGGTAATATTGGAAGTGTCAGTTGCACGCCCCAGCAAAAAGGCCATTTTGTTGTCATGGCCAGGTGAAAAACAAAGATTGAAAAGCTATGTGAAAAACTGGAGTCCAAGTTCTGATCTGTTGTATGGAGCCATTGACTCTACTCCAGGACTTACTAGTTTACATTCACCAAGGAGCTGAGTCTACATGGAGCTTCAGAAAGTGTTTTCAGACAGTGTGACACAGAGAAGCTATGAAAATTGTGAGAGACACAATGACTTGGTTTAAGAGGTGGTGTCTCTCCATGTGTTACACAGACCCATTGGGGAAGAGGCTTGAGCTACTGCTTTTTGGTTTAAGCAGGGTTAGTGGAAGAGCATTGTTCCTCTTTGATTTCATTTGTCTCTCTCCAGTATAGCTTAAATCCTTTGACTTTCTGGCCATGGTGCAATGTCCAGCTATTTGTATGGCTGTGTATATCTGAAGTGCATGAGGGCAGGGCACAGACAAGAGAGCAATTTAGAAACTTGAAGTATATCAACTGATTTTCTGTAAATTTACTTTTTCCTTGATTTTTTTTGCTGTTTATTGCTTTTCTGGTTTTATTCAGTTGTTCTGAATTACACTTTAAGCATTCTTTTATGGAATTTGGTTTTGATATGGTTTTGTGTCTGCTAATTCAAAATAAATTGATGGATGCTTCACAAGAGAAACACTGCAACTTTGTTCTTTTGGCACTAACTAGGTTTAGATAGCGTGTGCCATACAGTCACTAATAGCTTCCAACCATCTGAGAAATGCTTACCTGTCAGATTTTTTGTGACTGCATTGGCTTTTGCCAAGTTGCATCCACTAACACCAGGATTGAATTTGTCTTATACTGATGTTTATGGATTTGGAAGCTTCCAGCCAAGCACTTGGATATGATACTTGGAAACACATTTGGAACGTTTATGGGGATGATTGGGTTAGAGTTAATAATTTTGCATCTCTGAACTGTAGTATTACCTAGGTCCTATAGAGAAAATGCAGGTAATTCAGAGTTCAAAATTTCTGTTGAAACTGAAGTTTGAAATATTTCTCTACCTTTGTTATAGGACTTAGTGCTAAGAATATCGTGGCATGTGTCCTCAGGTGTGGCTGACCTCTCCATGTTGGTGCACATTCTCCATGGGGCAGTGAGCTGACATTCTGACAGGTTAGAAATGGTTCATTCTAGTCTGGCTGTATCTTCGAGTATGGTTTTAGAAAAAAGAGCTTGATCCTTAACAGTTTTAGCTGAAGTCTTTTGGAAGTTTCACAGTGCGCTTCCCTTCCCCCAGAACTGTTTTGGTCATGTGTGGCTAAGAGGTCAGCAGCACTAGAATAAATTTGGTATCAGTATCCTTAATGGAGCAGGCCCTAAATCAGGCACAACAGATGCACAAGTCAGTCATTTCAGGTGCACAAAAATGCACCTTGATCACCAATGTCCACTGCATGTTTACATAAAATAACTACTCATTCTATCAAGTAAAATGTCCTTGTAATTGATTCTCCGTACAGGGTGACTATAGTAGTAATAGTACTTCCTATGATCATTCTTAAAATACTAGTGTCTAACTCACATCACAACATTGTGGGCAAGTATCATTTATGTGTTGACAATTTTTGTTTTAAGTTGATCTCAGGAGCAGCCTGATTATCAGACATCAAGGTGCTGTTGCAGCATGTAAGATGTTGTCAAAAATTACTCTTGCTGGAGACTCTGGGCTGCAGTGAAACGATTCTGCTAGTTGGGACCATCGTTCAGGATCTTAAGAAGAGCTCACAGGCCACTGCAATAGTATGATTTTTGCCTTTCCTTTATATAGCATTCTTAGTGACAGTCTAAGCGCTTGATACATTCTTCTTCTCAAAAACCAATCTGTTCAGTGCTTTCTTCAGAGAAGAATGTCTAGAGGTGTGGTAACAGTTGCAGGTGATACTTTTTAAGTACATAAGCTTGAGGATTTTGATAGATTTGATATTATTAGATTTGAGGATATTGCATCTTGCTTTGCATTGTTTTGAAATACACTATGAGCTCACATTTCTTTGTTAACATTATCATCATCTGAGGCAGAATTTATGATTGTCACATTTTGTCCAAATGCTGCTTTTAATTCTTTTTTCAGTTTCTTTTTGCATAAACTAATTAAGTGACACATCTTTGGTCTGTTAGTCTA
This sequence comes from Oceanodroma leucorhoa, assembly GCA_030449065.1. Classification (NCBI taxonomy): domain Eukaryota; kingdom Metazoa; phylum Chordata; class Aves; order Procellariiformes; genus Oceanodroma; species Oceanodroma leucorhoa. The sequence continues at coordinate 6,430,746 of JASVER010000042.1, forward strand.
AGGGTATCTTTGTACACTTATAAATCCGGCCCTAGGGAATATGGTCATTATTGTATCTGGTTTAGGTATGACAAACTAGAAGAGCACAGCCCAGTAGAAGAGGACACCTTGCTTTCTTCTGTGGTTTGTCAGGATCTTCATTCTGGTGATTTCCACTCTGGAGCATAGACAGAGATTATATCCTCCATCTGTTCATAGTGATTTCTAGGTGGTACAGCGCTAGCTCTCTGGCTGATTGTCTGTGTCTTACATGCATTTTATAGGATATGTTCTATAAACCCCAAACACAGCACCAATCAATATGAATTTTCTTTCCTTTTCCCCATATTCCCATTGATATCAAGAGCCTAAGTAGTACATGCGGAACTTGTTCTCCCATTTCCCAGCAATTGGAAATATTGCCAGTACAGCTTGAAAGACTTACAAGAATAAACAGGTTTTGAGTCAGGCAATCTTTGAGTTTCAGTTTGATTTTTTTCCATATAAAGTGAGAATAGTATTCAGTGATTCAATGGAGTTACTATGATACAAAAAGGTGTGAGATCAGGAATCACTGTTCATTCAAGCAATCATGATATGTGTACATAGGCACTATTTAAAAATAATTTATTTATTCTTTCCTGTAAAACACTTTAATAACAAACTTCTGTGAAGTGACATTTGTGCATTATGAATTATGTCCAATGATTTCCACAGGTAGATGCTTAGCTGTTTCTTTTCTGCTGCTTGGAGATTTGGAGTGTATTAACTTTACGAACTTCATGGAAAAATTATTGCTTTTTAGAGGGATTATTCAATTACCCATTTCAGGCAAAATGCAATAAATCTTATGTTACGCTAAAACCAAGCATTAATCAGCAGACCTTGCGAGCATGACGACTCTGTTCTTCTGAATGTCCAGCAGGCTTAAGACAATATTCCTTGTCTTCATTTCATTGCTCAGAGGTACAGGTGATCAATTCTTATTATTCTGCATAATTTTTTACTTACTAACCTCTGTCTTCATCTTCTGAATTTGCTGTAACCCCTAGTTGTCCTTATGCATTGTGATTGTAGGTTGAGTTCTGTTCCCCTTTTAAGCAAGTTCTGTATAAACATACAGACAGAGGCAAAATATTACCTATTTTCCCCTTAACTCTTATACTTTGAAAATGTTTAGGAGCCATTTTCAATATTTTTTTTAAATGTTGTTCTCTGTTTGAATACTCTTTTCACTAGTGGCAAAAATTCATGAAACTCAACTTCGGTACTTTTCAGTGATCATAAAAAACAGGTATTTGTTAAGTCTTGTCTTAGAAACATTTTCAACTTAAATGTTAATCACAAAACACAGTTCCTTATCACTTATGGTTTGCTTGTTAATGCATGGAGAATGTATTCTATCTAGAACGTGAGAATGAAATATTTAGAACGGCAAGAATAAGAAAACTGTTTTCTAAACTAAGAACACCTTCGTGTGATTTTTTTTGCATTCATATTTTAATGGATTTTGCACAGCTAAGAACATTCCTGGCAGTTACACTGAAATGGCTTGTTCCTCCTCAGCGTCTGTGTGGTGAAGAATTGCTTGCAAAGTCAGTGCAAGCAACTTTTTGTTTATTTGTACTGGTTATCTTACAGACTGGAAAGATCCTATTACATTATATCATTGCGCTCTGATGAATGTCAACAGTAATAAGAAACTAAGAAAATATTTTTCAGGGATGTAAGGAAAAGCCTTCTTGGTGATGAGAAAATAGAAATATTAATGCTGCAAGAAGATATTAGGGCGTATTTCCTTGATTAATAAATCTTTTCTTGGTCTTGTAGTCCAGGCAGTTTTATTCACTTTTCAGTAGATGGTGCCAGAGTCAAAGTAACCTCTCTTCAGTCTCTATATAGAGTGAACAGAATAGAATTCTTCTAATAGAAAGACTATTTTTACAGTTGCCAGTGGTGTTAAAATCTAATTTCAAAATAGTATAAAAATGCTGTTAGTGGATATAGATATGCAAGAAAGAGGTTTTGTGTCAGAAGGCTCTTTTGGTGAATTTTAAGATACTTGGTTTCATGTTTAAACTCTTGATAGAAGCTAAGCTTAGAAAACAAAGAGCTGGTATGTCACAATTTAGCAATACGCTGGTACTGAATCTGCTTTACCTGATAACTCCATATTTTACATTGGAGAGCAGTGCTGCTGGAAACAGAAGGAAATACAAATTATAAAAAATGAAACTGGCTGTGAAACAAAACATCACAGGGAGATAATGCTCCCAAAGCGTCCTTAGCTTTGAACATCTCACAGTATTCTTGTGGCAACTAGTAATATTTATTATTTCTAACATTCATGCATCTTTCTCCTGGTTTGTTGAAACATTTCTCTGCCTTGGAAGAGGAAAGACAATTAGCAGCTCTGTTTATTGAGGTAAAGATTGAAAGTCCCCTAATTAGCAAAAAAAGCTGAGGTCTTTGTATTTGATGTTTTACACACCAACATGGTAGCTATTAAACTTGCAAAATAATGGAATATTTTATTTCCCAATTCACAAAAATATGTGAGATTTGGAATGATGCTTTTTGAAAATACTATGTGCGGGTTAAAAAGAATAGGAAAGATAGACATTTCAATGTGAGAAGACAGAAGATTTGAGAACAGGAACATAACACACTTTAGAGGCTTAAGGTGAGAATTGAGAACAATGAATAGCATTAGTCAAAGTCATGTCCCCTAAGTATTGCTGTGGATTTCTGAAATAAGTTCTTCAACTAATTTGGTAATTTTTTAATTTAAGGAAAAAAAAGCCAAAAAATCCAAAAATATGTTTTTGTCAGGAATCCCACAATATAAGATGTAGGAAACATTTAAACATGGCATTTCTTTACCTAAGTTTGTCCCCCAGTCTTCTTAACAGATGCTGGTCCCTGTGGGTTCTGGAGCTGCCCAGATCTGTCTCAGCACAGATATTTTAAACTCACCTGCTAGCTTGCTTCTGGCTTTGCTTGGCTTTTCGGACATCTAGGGTCCTCAGGACGAGGCCTCCAGTTGAGAGGCCCTGAAATGGCATCTCAAAGGCTGGAGCCAGGCCCGGTTCCTCCAGAATAAATAAATATGCACCTGTGAGAAATTTCACTTTCAGGGAAAATGAGTAATCTCTCAAAGATATCCTCTGGCATAGTTTCTAACTAGCTCTCATTGGAAACATTCCTACAAATTAGTCTACTATTCTGAACATCCTGCTCTTCATCCATGTGTTGTCTTTGCTCCTAGTCTAATTTTGAAGTTTCTTTTGATATTTATTTGCTTCTGTCCTTAGACAACATACAGCTCAGCATTCCAGCTCACTCTGTATTAGAGTGAAGTTCCCAACCAGATCTGCAGGTCTGGATGCAGCAGTACAGATACAACAGTTCTCATTGAGCTTGTCTTGCTGCCATTGCATCCAGATGATGATCATCCACTTGCTCTGGTAAAAGCAAGTTTCAACTTGTTTGATTCTGTTTGATAGCTACGTTAAGGCAACAGGATTTTTTGATCAAATAGCTACCTAGGCTTTTCTTCTACATGAGAAGAGCAGTACTTCTTTTGTGGAGGAGTGTAAACATTTTTAGCACTCGTTTGCCTGCCAGGCTCTTCTCAGAGGGAGAGAATACAGTGTGCTGGCTAGGTCAACAACATCACTTCAACATGTTGGCTTTCTGCCATGCTTGTGATTACTGGTTGTTTATTTGTATAACCTTGGTTGGTATCTGTAAGGCTGCAAAATTCCGCTTTCCAATATTTGGGCTGAGTTAATGTAAGGCAGGACAATCAGACGAAGACCTTCAGACTTGCTACATCTTCCGTCCTGTTTACCCATCCTGGCAGCACAGCTGTGCTACCAAGTATTCTTTCAGTGTAGTAGCCACAAGTCCAGTGATGCTTACTCTACAGTATCTCATCTGTCATCTCTGTGGTAAAGATCATTTCAGAGACTCCAAAATGTTGCTATATTCTGGTACTACATACTGTCTTCAGGATGGGACAAAGGGATTTATGGATTGCTGGCTACGGTCCAATTTTTATCTAGAACAGGTGACATTCTTTTGTTATCCACTTTGAAATATGATTAAGTGACTGGCCTAGTTTATTAAACATTGTGATTGAAATTTCAGTCTGGGAATTGACTAACAAAATGGGTGACTCAGGCGGTATTCTGACAGCAGTTAACTATGTCAACCATCTTCAGCATAACTTGGGTTGTCTAGAAGGTCTTATTACATACTAACCTGAATGTGGTCCAGATTCAGCCACAATTGTATGTTGTGTGTATCTGACTTCCACTGAAAGGATTATGCAAATAGCCTTCACAGCTGTTTGATTAAGTGAATTGAAGCTGTATGCATTACTGCATATAGTCCCTGAATGTCCAAGCAAGGACTTAAAGAGGTGTATACAATTACTGAAGTTTTTTGGTATTTTTCTAGACTCTAACACACTAAGACAATTCATGCATCCCTCCAGGCATGTATGTAGCTGCCTAGAAGAAGTTAATACTTTTAAAGTTTGGCCACAGTTACATAAGATGGCTTAGTTGGTGCCAGGTAGAACCAGCTTTGTCCAATAAAACACTGGTTTTGACTGATTACAGCAGCACATTTTTAAACCTTCTGCAGTTTAGTGGAGTGTGAAAAGTAGAGTATCCTATAATAATAATAATAATAATAACAACAACAACAACAACAACAACAACAACAACAACAACAACTTTTTATGTACAGCTTCCTACCCTTAAATAACTCTGTACTTTGCAAACAGAAATAGTAACATGGGGAGGAAAGTGATTAATCCAAGACTGTTCATCATCTAAGCAGCGGTTCCTAGACTAAAACTCCTTCTCCCAAATTTGTTTGAGTTGCCCACAAAGCAGTTTAGAGTCACTGCTCTAGCCATTAACAGGTAGATTTATGAGAATTTATAAATAGAATATCCATATGCTAATGGATATGAACCCATCAGACCATTTCCCTGTCTGAAGGGATTTGGATACAGCACTCTGTGTGATTTCTTCACATCTCTGCGTTGAGGCTGCTCTTCCATTCTTTGCAGAACATTCAGAGGGAAGGAAGAACAATGCCTCCTGCATACATGTAAAGCATTGCACAAAGCAATACCAAGATAATTTAAAAAATCATACAAATATTTCTTTACTGGCAGGCTCCAGAGTCAATGACAGTCCAATTTATACAGAAAGGAAATCCCTCCACACTACACTGTAAGTTGCAATAATGAAGTCGTATGGCTACTCAAGCACAGTGACAGATTAGCATAGTCAGTTCCTGAGAGCCCAGAAAAGCCTCTGACTAGAAAGGACCACCCAGCTCACTGGCTGCAGTCTCTCCAATCACAGGCAACCACTCAGGAGCTGAAATATTTCTAACATCCTCAAACAAAATTTAAATTGTAGTGAAAGGTCAACAGCCAAACCTATATCTCAGAGGCGTAGCAGGAAACAGAGCAACACAGATGACTGTGTACATTTCATCTTGTGCTGTGGCATGTGAGTGGGTATTTTCCTCAAGGTTTTGTGGATAAAATTGGTTGGACTAGATAAAAGTGACTGAAGAGCTATAATCACCTAAAACCCCTTCAGTCTCCGTGGCTTGGAACCTTTGTGGCTGCAATACTCTAATGGAAAATATTTGGGGACTGGTTAAATTTGTGGCTATTGTAAGTGAAGATAAAAGAAATATTTAATAATATGTTCCCGCTGTTGTCCAGCACATTGCTGCTGCATGAAAGCATGTGGAGTCCTCTCTGTAGACAGTGGAGGTAACTCAGTGCAATGGGATGGGAAAGAGGGTGTCACTGGTTATAATTCAATTGTCACAGAATGCCTGAGGTTATTCTAGCAGACAGTGTACAGCTTCAAGATCTGAAAGGGCTTTTGGTGATTTGAAACATGCAGTTGCTAAATGCTGGATTTGATTTGTTTGTTGGAAGCTCAGAATAAAGAGGATAACTTTAAAAGGGGTGTTAATTCCTTAGCCAGGGACAGTTGCCATCTCACCAGAGGCACATGTGTGTAGGATTAGCTCCTCTCCTAGGCTCTTGAAGCTGATCAGTAATATAAAAGAAAAATTTTGAAACAAGCAGGATCTGTGCAGATCTCCCATATGAGGGGTAAGACTGGGCAGTGACCATGTGGGTGGTAGAGTGGAAGTTTCCATGAAGTATGGGTGGGAGCTGCTCTAATAATTTACATTTATACTGGTTCCAGTTGGAGCAGGTTGGCTCACTGGCAAGGTCAACGCCTGATGCATGACTTGTTCCCGCTTGTTTGTTTATGTAACTTTGTTTTGGGTACCTAAAAATAACAGCCCTTCTTAATACAGTGTGACTTCAAGTAGAACTGATATGAAGCAGACTGGGATGAAAGTGTGCAAGATGTTTACTATCAGTGTCACTGCCATGTTCATTCACTTGACAGCTGTAGCTGGGTTAGGAGATATGGAACCAATATTTAAGGCAGTGTCAGAGGTGGCCACGTAGTACATGCTCATCAGGACATGCACACAGCTCAGTGGAACAATGTTTCATCTAAGAAGCAATGAGAACAGGTTTGCAGCACTGACAAATGGATGGAAAGAAGTCATGGTTTCATGAGTGTACATTGCTGCTTCGAAACCCAACATTCTTTAGCTATCAGTATGAAATCTTACTGGTGAAGCACTGCTTTGAAAGATGCAATCTACGCATGTTCAATGTGGGCTCAATTTTCCGCACATCATAATAAAGTTATAGATGAAGTATCTCCATTTGTTATTATCCATGGTGAAAATGAAAACAAATATTTAAGGCATATATGTATCCTTATATAAGATTTTTTTTTTTTTGAAAAAATGGTTGTTTTCCATCTGATTCAGGCTTTCTTCTCCTTAAGTATACGTATGGGCATGGTCAAACCTATTCTGACTAACTTTGAACCTATTTGAATATTACAAGTGTGAAATTGTGACCACACGTGTTATATTAACACTTTGCATAGGAGACTTGTGTGTATGTGAGAGAAAAATCAGATGCATATATGAGGTGAAAATGGAAACAGTTGAAAAAGATTGGAAAGAAATTAGGGAGATAAAATGACAAAATAATATACTGTGTGTATGTAGTGAAAGACATAATATAAATTCATAATATAAATAGAATATAAATTCAGCTATCTAGACCTTCTTCTTTTAGTCCAGCATTTGTGAATACATCACAAAATAGCTCAAAAAATCTATTTAAAAAATAACTGAATTACTGTTTTCGTGGAAATACTGCAGTGAAGGCTTTTAACGTAGAGGCAGCAAAATGATGGTGAACTTGAGCTAGACTGAGCAACATACAAATCAGACCCTAACACTATCAAAACTGTACAAAGGTCACAAGATTTTTCCATTTTTGTTGCAAAAGATATGAAAACTTTCTGTGTAAACCGAGAAAAAGTTAACTGAATTTCACTAAATTTTGAAGAATAGATTCTGTCTCTCTACTTCCTTTCGTCCATCTATTTAAACATACATGCACTTCATGCAGAAGTGATATGTGTAGGAAGAAATATTCCAAATATCACATGACTACTTCTTTAGGTTGTGGGATACTTTCATACTTTTTAATTTTGAAGGTCGTGTCTATCTGGTGGTTTTTTACAATTATTAAACTCAATGCCTCTGAGAAATGCTCCTACATACTCTTACAAACCCACATTTCCCACAATTTTTGCAACTTGGCTTTTGAATGGATTTTGCTGGTTCTGGTACTCTATACATTTTGAAATGCATATAGTATCCAGAAATCTACTGAAGTCAATTGCTCTTTCCTTTTTGATCCTAAAAAGTTTTTTGACGATTAGCCTTGAGCATGGCTTAAGCTACATTTTCATTACAGCATTGCTGAGTACATTGCTGAGTACATGAGTACATGAGACAACAACATAGTTGCAGTCATGTTTTGCAGGCTGCCATGGAGCAAGGCTTTCGGAAACCGTCAAAACCACCATTGCTTTGTAAGACATCAGATGTTCTGTAAAATTACTGAGAAAGGAAAAAAGAGAAAATCAATTAATGTCTACAGATCAGAAAAAATAAGACTACAAAAATCATTGGGAACATACAAACAAAGGGCTTATTTATTTATTTTTTGATTTCTGAAGGTGAGGTGAGGTGAGGTGATCTCATTTTTTTTCACAAGGCTGTTAAATAGCCATCTGATTAATGATAAGCTGATCAATACTGCTCACAGGGAATGCGAACACCTTGAAAATCAGTCCTGAATTGCTTCAAATTGAGCAAATTGAAATGAAGACTCATTTTGCAAAATGGTTGTCATTTTGGGCTATCTTGTGAAGTTTAAAGCTACTACAGCACTGAAAATCATGAAGATATCCACACTTGCCAAAAGCATTTCAGTAGTGAGGCGGACGCAGCTGTGCCCCTAGCAGAGAGATGGACATTCCTAACTAGTGTGCACTGCCCCTTTATGTGTATTTATTGAGAGGGAATAGAGGCATAGAGGAGGATGGCCCTTGGTCATCTCACTTGCTTAGGGCATGGTTCTAAGCCTTAGACAAGTCTGAGGTAGCCTTCTGCAAACCCTACTGCAACAAAAGAAAATCATATTTTTAGCATAGCTACCACATTTTGCTGAAAAGTCCTGGCATTTTTAAGCTTTCCAAATAAGGAATTTTAAGAAAAAGGGTGAACATGCAGAGAAAGGGCTTCCAGGCAGAAGACAGGGATATGAATAAAAATGTCTTTCATTTTTTCCTTCTCTCCGAAATCTAGCATGAAGTGAGGGCAGTCATTGTGATAATAAAGGCAAATGATAAATGAAAGAAGGGGCACTTCAACATAATCTAGATAACAGGAAAATTTTAAATGGACAATTTAACATGAGGGTCTGCATGGAATTATTTTTCATTAAACAATCAAAGCTTGTGATAATGCAAATTAAATCCATTTTTAGCTGCAGGAAATTTTTGAGAATTTCAGAGGAATAAAAAATATGAGAATAATAATATCATGATGGTAATTCACAGTAATTATAGAAAAGCATAATTGCACAACACAAGCACTAATCAAAGCTCGGAAGAGTATTTTGGCAATCATTAGGATTTCAGAGCTATTAGCATTTACCTTTGTCATCGGGCACCACACAACAAGCATTATTAATTTCATGTCAATCTAGAGCATAATTTCCCTGATCAAATATCAGTTTATAATAACTAACCACAAAGATTATCTTATCTGACATTGATTTGTGTGAAGCATTTTAGAAAGAAAGCTTTACTGGTAATTGCTTTGGAAGTAGCAATGTTGTCCTTGAACTTAGGCTATTCCCGGGGTTTGTGGGCTATCCTATATGTGTACAAATTCCATCAATTTATTTGCATCTGCTGGCCTAAAAAAGCTTCAGAGCATTGTCCATGCTTTCAGTCTTGATATCTTATAAGTGTCATTTTCTGAGCTTCATACATCTGTGAGTGTGTTAATAATCAAAGTATTATTGAACTATGCACATTGTGCTGCTGTGGTACATATGTAACTCATCATTTGTGCTCACTGTAACTTCTAATCTGATGTACAGCTAGTCCTAAATTATTCTATGTATAGAATTTGTGTCATTGTTCTTTTTCTTTTTTTTTTTCCCCTGCTGACCAGTTATGCTTTTGCTCAAACCTGCCCTGACTGCCTAGCATGAGGAAAAGAACTTTTTACGGTTCATACCATACAGGGATGGAAGTGAAGATATCCACACTTGAGCGAATCAAAGTTGAATTTAAGAAAAAAGAATATGGAGCTGGGAAACTCACAATATGCTCGTGGAGAAGGTATGATCAATCATGAGGAGAGGAGCTGGTTTTCAAGAAAACTGAAGAGGTAAATAAAAGTACAAGTAAACAGTTGAAACCAAGAACAAGTAGTTTGAAACTGTGGTTTGGAGAAGGGATATCCTGTAGTGAATAAAATCATGAACAACATGTTTTTTTGCTAGGTGAAGGATTGAAATTGTGAAATTAACTATAGCACAAACAACTAAAGCATAGTTATTTATGCAAGTATTGTACATAAGTATTTGGGATATGTATAATGTTCTCTTTCATTCAGTAGAAGAAAAGCTGTATTTTGTTCAATAAACAAAACAAACAAAACCAGGTCCCTAAATATGAAATGTGACTCTTTGGGCCTTCTTGGTTCTTTTTATAACCCTCTTTATGCATTATTTTTTTTTTAATTAAATCTGTTCTCTAACTGACATTTACAGACTTTGAAAAAATTCTATGCAGAGCTTTTAAAGGGAAGGGTTGTCTATAAGAGAAGACATTGGCTGGTAAGTAAAAACATATTTCAATTTGTTGTTCGATAAAGCAAGATACAACTTAACATGCAGATAGGGTCATTTCCCAGTGTCAGAAATAGTAAGTATTGAATATCTTTTCCTTTTCTCAACTGACTCACTGTCACAGTGCTTTTCTCTGGCTTGTGGCAGGATTGTTTTTCTGTTAGCAACTTATTTTTTAGCACACCATTCTGACACCTTGACAGTTCATGTGCTAAATCAAACTTTACAATTACTGGCAGGCAGTTATTAGATGTATTGCACTTAATTAACTTTGCACCTAATTACAAGCAGTGCTGGCCGATTACAAAGGGCATAAATATATTAGTGCCCTAGCTGTCACATCATGAAAATGGCTGTTTGAACAAGTCAAGCAAAAGCAATTACCACATTGTGTGCATGGTGAAGTGTAGCAGAGTACAGAAAGAGGAATGAACTGTTTTACTGTTTGTAGGAATTTAATTTTGCACTTTGCATTTCAGGTGACCCAGATGAGCAAAGAGTATGATAAAAGATTTCCTTTGATTTGTATAAACACTTCAGGAGTGCTTCATGTGTGTGAAGGGAAAACAAAAGTTGCATGGTAAGAGCTGATATAGGTTTTGTTAGATACCCACCCTGTGTATCTGTAGATGATAAAGTATGAGGATTCCAGCATTAAGGAAGAAAAGTGGTCTAACATGAGATATATTCTACAGATCATAAGCAAAACTTGTGATTCAGAATGACACTGTGCAACTGTTACTTATACAGTAGTTGCCAAAATAAGAAGGGAAGCAGAATTTGGTCTCATCTGTAGAGGGATATGTTGTAAAGAACAAATGTTAGCACTCAGCTGGCATTCTGTGGAAATCTGTCTTGCATTAGCACAGGAAGAAAACACCTCTGCTGGAAAAGTAAGCAAGACATTCAGAGGAATTTTTAAAATTTCGTAAGTGGCTTTGTAAACAGAGTCCATATAAGAGAGATGTTTTCTTCTGTGTCAAGTATCTGTTCTAACCACATGCTCTCTTTTGCACAGGAAAATATAACATGTTACAGGTGACTTAACTAATTGTTGTTGCACATATAGCCATAGAGGGATGTTGTCTTCATTTTACAAGAATCCTGGCTAAGGAGAAAAGCTGAGAACTGTTAAATATCATAATTGTTTTCATTGCTTAAAGATTTCCTTTTTCTGCTTAGCAGCAGAATAGACCCTGAATTAGCAATGCTTTGCAACAAAACTAAACAAAATGTTTGTTTTCCTTTTCCACAAAACTTAATCCCACACTTAATTAATTATTCAGCAACGCATAGACAAACCAACTTAAGCCCAGTCGTAGGAATTTCATGGTCAATAGACTGTACCATTTGCTTTGTAAAAGATTATTTAATGCTTTGTACAAAACAGTGCTGASGTCACAGGAACCAGCTTCATATATATTGGCCAAAAAAGGTCACTAAAACTTGACTTTGCTTGAGGCAAAAGGAAAGAAACAGAGGGAGTCACAATGTGGTGCTAAATTAGTGGCTGTAGGGCTTGTATGCTGTTGTTATTTACAAGCTCTGAATAAAGAGAACTGTGAGGATGTATGTAAACGTTTCCCAGCCCAGAACAGCCATTCATTGTTACTCACTTCTAAATAGGCTGCCTGTGTTGTTTCTGATAACTCATGGAAAAAGTAGGTGGCCTTTAACAAAAGTTTTGGATGCCTTTGCAATTGTGCTTGCATGAAAATGTCAGTTGGCTCCTTTGTGTGCAACAGCATAAAGTAGAAAGTGGGGAGATAATGTGTTTTCTAACACAACATTACATCACTGCTGAAAATATTGCTCAATGTATTAAGACGTTGGGTGGCCAGCAATTTTTACGCTGTATAAAATTAGAGACATTACGTAGAAAAATAAATCTGTGCAGGAAAGTGTCCTGATGGAATGATCTGGGGGAAACAAGCACTGTCATTCAAGCAGCCTGTGCAAAAGCATTTTGGTTCTTTAGCCACTCCTTACTAGAAGAGTCAGGAGCTCAGCCTAAGAGAGATGTTAAATCAGTCAAGGGTTCATGTAAAGCTCTATGATTTCAGTTTTCCAGGGCAAAATATATGCTACTAAGCTTTTCACTGATAAGGAACTGCGGGGTGCAAGGACCTAATGTGAAATAATGTGGGCTTGACTCTTGCAACACACAAAGTGAGTTATGTTCAACGCAGAATGTGTTAAAATGTTATTTTCTTAATTGTATGCACTGGGACCAACAAATAATCCATAAATAATGTTTAAAAGATAAAAGTAAATCTAAAGCTCCGTGCATTTGAGGAAAATCAGGTAAAACAGCAATGAGAAGTTATTCTAGCAAAATATGTCTGTATCTTATGTGCTTGAATTTTTTTCTGACATGGATGGTCATAGAATCATATAATCATAGAATAATTTAGGTTGGAAAAGACCCTTAAGATCATGGAGTCCAACCATAAACCTAACACTGCCAAGTCCACTACTAAACCATGTCCCTAAGCGCCACGTCTACACGTCTTTTAAATACCTCCAGGGAAGGTGACTTGTCCTTGCTACATGGTTGCTGCTTTGATCCAATTGCTATTAGTTAAAATACTCAACCTGAATAGTCAGTTTGTATATACACACACATATATGCTTTCTGTTGTATCATAAACCCATGGTGGGGGAAATCGGGATATATGCAAAAATACACATCACCACTTCTCAATTTTGAAACAGGATATCACAACATTTTTGTGCAGTGGCCCTGTCCGGAGCGGGACGGCAGGGGTTTCTGTGCATACAGGGCCAAGAGACTGCTAGCTGGCAGGTGTGCGAGAGAGTGGGGGCCACTGCCTCTTGGTTGCTTCCTCCTGGGTGGGCTGTGGGCTTTGGTGAGAGGCGCTGCTCGGCAGGGCCAGGAGCCATGGCCCTGCAGGGCACAGGGATCCAACTTCTCCTCAGGACTTGCAGGGACTCAGCGAGAGCTTGAAGTCCTGCCTCTGAGGGGATGGACGCTCCAGTCATTCAGCACACTGCTGGTATCTGGTGCTTCCACAAGGCAGGGACTCCCAGTCCCGCTGAAGTTGTCTCCTCACTTGAAGCATGGACATTGTATTAAGCACTGATCTTGTGGCAACAACAGTTGCCCTATTTTATTCCTTGCCCCCTCTCCCTGCCATTGAGAATAGTGGAGAAAAGGCTGGGAAGTCAACTGTGGCAGCTATTTTGCCCACTTGCATAATATTTCACTAGCCACTGTGAAGTCCTCAGCTCTTCCRTATTTATCATATTTGTACTAATGGAACGTTGACAGAAAACTGAGCTGGTTATTTGTTCTTTTCATTCTGTAGATGAGACATTTCTGAGCCATAACTTCTGAAGAGTTAAAGCCTTAGTGCGCTCCTAAGACACAGAGCCTTAAGATCCAAGGATGTCAACTTACTTGTCTTTTACCCTTTTTTGAAAGCATCTAGAGAAAAACTGGAAACTACAGTGATATATGAAGAATTGAGAGGTATGTAAAAGCTCTCTGTTAGATTTTCCATCCAAGTCTGCTTTGTTCATGGAACTGCCTACTTTATAGTTTGACTTTTACACTCTGTTGTAATGACTCTTTCCATCCGAGTGCATTGTACTATAGGAAGCTAATTGACTTTGACTTCCCTGCTTCTGTTCCCAGTGGGATAATGCCAGTTGTAATTCTTTTATTGATTGTTTAGAGCAATTAGCGGAAAACAAATTTCTCCAAAGAACAGATAATTTGGTTTTGTTGCTCTCTACCATTAAAGCTAAACAATTTGTTATCTGAAAAAAAAATTAATAGGAAACACATTCCATCTGTTTATTAGCTGAAGAGAGACAGGTTACCTCATCATTAATGTCATCGGTAATTAGCGCTCTTGTGCTGCCACCATCTGCACCAGTGGCTGGCAATCTGTCAGCAGCTTCAAATGCCAGGGCTGATTGTGTTTATCTGTGCCAAACAATGGGCAGACCATATGTGATCCTGAAATTTGTAAACAGTAGTTGGCTAATGTAATTTAACTAGGCAGTTTTGTTATATGTGTGACTGCTACCCTGGGAAGGACATGAGACTTTAAACCTCCAGGGCAATTCCCAGTCATTGGGTCACCAGCACCAGGCTCAGAATGCCACTCTCAATTAATCAGGCTTCTGATGGTCACAACTGGTTTTTGTTTCCATTCGGGACGAGGTCTGGAAAGGCACTGCGGTCAGAGTAGCAGGACCTGTGCTCACATTCCATCAGCATCACTGCCCTCCACGATAACTGGCAGATAAACCCTGACATGTCTCACAGAGACCTCGTTAATTGGATAGGCTTCTTAGTTATATAGTAGGTAACTTCTTGTTCTACTCCAGATTGAAAAGAATGGATTTCTTTTTACACGGGTTAAAGTTTCTTCAAATTAAAAATAAGCCAGGGAAAAAGAAAGTAGTTCTGTAATATATAAGCATTAATTTTAGTGTTTTACTAACTTTTTGTTCTGTTATTCTTGATCGAAAAAATACACCAGATTTTAGTTTGATTTTGTTGTTTTATTTTGAGAAGAAAAAGATCTGAAAGTTCTGCCTAATAAAGTAGCTTCCAAGGGTTGGAGACTCTTGACATCCTACATACAGGGATTTGAAAGCTTATGTAAGAATACATTTGTAGTGGTGGAGAGCTGTCTGCCATGCTTAAATTTGTGTCTTACTTTATAGTAACTATGACATGTATGATTATACATGTAAGTGGTTAGTGAGTTACTTGTTTAGTAATTTTTCATTGGCACTCTCCTGGTCTATGCATTCAGTCATGTGAATAATATATACAAGTACAGGTTGAAGTTAAATGCTTTCTTTGGCACATGGTTTTGAAGCCTACATTAAGATGTATTACTTCAGGTATCGTATCATGGAATATTACGATTAGTGGATACCTATTAATAGTGCTTATTGCTAATACCTGGACATTTTCCTCTCCAGGGCTACTCGAGCAGAAAGCTATTAAAAATGCGAGGTCCCACTGGCATTGTAGAAAAATCCATTTCATAGTTGTATGGTAGCATACAGTTTCCAAAGGAGCGCTAGATGTTTGTGTTTGATGCATGAAGCCTAAGTACGTTCAGGGAGTAATCTCTTTTTCTGATGTGAGAACATGGAGCTGCCATTGAAAACTGAATCTCAGTTAAAAGTGAGAGGAATCCTGATTTTCAGAGTCCATTATAATGCATTTCTAAAGATCTGGTGTTTGGCAAGAGGTGCAGTTGGATTAGTTGGTCTCTTAAAAATGGATAGGAATAGATCATTAGAGGCAATAACAAAATAGGGAAGAGCATGAAGCATACTAAGAAAGCTATAATGTCTCAATATATTAAGTCCCTCTTGTGGAAAAGGGTCTGCATGTATATATGTATATGTATATATATATGGATATAGATATATAATTTGGAAGGTGAATAACGTAGGGAAGGAGATATTGTAATGAACAAAAAAGTAGGAGTATTTTATGGCTTAATATTCTAAATATTTATTTACAAAAGGTAGTTCGCACTTGTGGACTGATCCAAAGCAACTTGAATTGAAATATTCATTTGGGTTTCAATAGGTTTTAGGCCCAGCCCATCTTTTSCAATGTTTATTGGGTAAATTTACTGCAAGCAAATTTCCACAGAATTTGCTGCTTTCAGATACCATAAGAAATCGTCTGTCCTAAGGAGTATACACTAAACACAGAATAAATATAGCATGAAAAAATCAAGTACTTAATATCCAATAGGAATAGCAATATGGTTTATAAGAAACTTTTGTTCTTTCATTTACTTATGTGTCATCTCAGTAATTTGTTTATGTTGCGTGCCAATTTGCATATTATAGAATATAATTTTAAAGATACATATCTGTTTATCCAGAGGTAACAGTGGATCAGTACAGAAGACAAAGTCATTTTAGCTTTGGGATTAGAGGAGGAAAAAGAGGTTTTAATAGCAGCGTAGGGATGTTCTAGAATTTAATTGTAACCCCTCTGCCACTTTTCTACATGTAAAGTGGAAAAACATTACAGATACTAAAATTAAATATGATGCCAATACTGTAAATCCAGCGTAAGGGTTTATTGTATCACTGAGCTCTTTAAAAAATAAACATTCCTTGACTTCATTTAGAAGCATTAACTAATTCCAGGTGAGTCACCTCAGACAACAAAGCCCACTGTTGGTAGACATCCATCACACAGAGCATGAGGTAACAATTCTCCAGGGGCATGTGTAGATGTAAGAATATTTTGTTATGGTGTAGTTACTAACATTCCTTTATTTCTCATTAGTTTATACTGTACTCTATTATATAAAAATTAATTTCTGTTAACTTCTACATTCAGTTAATGTACACACATCATTTAATGARCATAATATACCTTAAAATATTAAATTATAGCCTTTCTGCCCCCCAGGTAGACTGTCAGACGTGGTGGTATAAATTAATATGTAATGCTGCAAAGCTAACAAATTCCATTTAGCCATGAGGAATGAAAGCAGCTCCCAGAGGCAGGGCTGGAGCCTTCTGCTGGAGACCACTGAAATCAATGGAAAGGTTTACACTGAGTTCATTAATGGCTAAAATAAGGGTGGGGATGGAAGACAAAAATCTATGGAGCACAAAGTAGGGACGCAGGTTATATTTCTCCATTAGCAGTGGAAGTTCTTCTTGGAGATAAGTGAGCATTCAGTCACAAGGTGTCTAATGAACTATTCTAAGCTATTTCTAAGTGGCTCTTTGCATGTCAGTATGATTTAGCTGTTCTCAGGTATAAAATGCATCTATTGTTTTTTTTGCTTGAGCTAAAGAGGAAAGCTTAGTGTTGTCATAATCATCACAAGTGATGGGAGTCATGATCTGAAATGCGAAGAAAGGGAATTTAAATTAAAGGAAGCAAGATTTTAAAAAAACCCAAACAAACAGAAGAAATCAAGACTGAAAATGGGGAATATAGAACTCAGCTCTAATCCCAGAAATTATGTGATTTCTGTTTGCAGACTAGCATTCATTATGCTGAAGTCAACTACTTCTGTTGCTTAGGTCTTTTATTAATTAGTCACATGGCAGCTGTGAAAAGGCCAATGTTTTGTTTTAGCCATAATGCATTCACTGAGTTAACTTTTTTTTAAATTTCTGTAAAGCAGAATATTATGTCTCTGATATTGAATCTTTTCACTCAGTCTGAATTTTCATATATTATTTTTCAAAACACCTGTTGAGTTGGGATAGAAGAAACTAAGCAACCCACAATACCATTTTTCATTTAGAAGAATATGATGTAATCATATAAGATTATTATATATTGTTTCTTGATTGTAAATAATATACATACAGACAATGGATAATTAATTGCAGGCAAAGATCAATTAAGAAAGGTCATCTTAAATGTGTCTTATTTTATTGTCTCTATGATTATCACTGGTCAAATGTAATTGCATACTTGTCAAATTGCAGCTCTGGAAAGATGGGTTAAATGTCACTGTAAATTGCAGGTTTTAAAAAAAGTAATTAATATATATTTTTTGACTATTTGTAGGGGTGGTTTTTTTTTTTTGTCTGATGATACAACCTAAGCTGACTCAAAACACACACAAAATACCCATTTAATTTTAATAAGACTTGGACCTAACTGTAGGAGCAGAAATGTCTTAGCACAAAACCTTGCAGTTGGCAGAGTCATAAGTAGATGCCACAGCAAAGTGAAATTTAATAACAAAAATACTACTGCTTCTGACAAATGAGCAAAGTGTTGTCAAATAATTTCACTGAGTGCTCCTAGTAACTATGAGAGCTCCATTATAGGCAGATAAAATCTGGGATCTAACTGTTAATATCTATATTAACAGAGGCTAAAGAGAGACAGGATGGCTTCTTGCATGAATAAATGACGAGCAAAGTAGGAATTTGGGCCTTTTTTTGATTCTCTCTCTTTGTGATAATCTAGTTAGATTGTTGCAAGAAGGATATTTTACTAGCTACACTTAGTTTCTGGTTATGCACTAATATTAGGCCTCAATGATCTGCTACAGAATTTCACTTCCAAAGTACAGTAGGTATGTGTCTATGTGGGTGTGTACTAATAACTTACCTGATTATCAGTCAGAATTTGCCAATGATGGAAGAAAATTTTCAGACCTTTCTCATTCTCTTTATGGTGGGACAACTTCATGCAGGTTTTGGCATCCTTCACTGCTCTAAGAAATGTAGCACTTCTGAATTTTCAGGTGATTTATTTTGAATGTCAACCTCCTCCTCCTTTGCCCTATGGATGTTTTGTAGTACAGCCAGAGACAAGAGGAATGTAAAGCTGTAATTTTGTTGAAGTATTGCAGTGACATGAACACACTCCTCAAGAGTCCCATCCTTGGTAACATATTATTTGAATTTTGCTTTAGAGAATGTCGCAGGATGGGCAATATCCTGTCTTTGTGAGTGTAAATGCACAAGCACATGCTCAGGATCATCACACCACCAGATGTTAAGAGGAATATCTGTAGGCAGCAGGTTTATTTGCCAGGTTTCAAGGTATCAGAGCATTTGGGAATCATTTTAGTTGACAGACTCTCTCTGACTAATTCTGGATGTGTTCCCTCACCATTACAGATATGAGACTAAGCATCCTGCATGATCTATGAATGGAGAGTTCTTGACAAAGAAATTAGGCAATATTCATAATAGTGAACACCAACTCCAAACTTTTTAGCCTCTTTTTTTTTCTCCCAGCTTCCCCTCTGCCCTTCACAGCTTTTCTTTGTTCTGTGCTGTTGTTGGATACATCTTCTTCAGATTTATTGTATCAACAGTTAAGTTTTGAGATTCTTTTGAGACATGCTGGCACTGGCTTTTTCAATCTGTAAAGCTGTCCAGAACACTTCAACATAACCCTCTTCTGGCAGTGCTGTGAGCAGTGCATCAGTGGTGGGTATCAGATCTGAGCTAATGCAGGTCAGATTTCATGGTGCCTGCTGATATTTATGGGGATGGAAAAAATAAAACAGATTTTCCTAGAATGTTGTAGCCTATTTCAAATGCAAGTAAAGGGGTCATGAATCTGAATCCCTCATCTATCATAACTGCCGGAGGTAGAGAGTAGCTGGGACAAAGCCAGCCCCATGCATCAGAGCTAAGCTGTGARCTAAAGAAAAGAGAGATTTAGTAAGAATGATCATTGACAGAATTCCACTGAAGTGAGTAGAGATGTATTTGCCTACTGATGCAATCCCACTGCAAGGTTACTTTTCACCTCCTTTGACCACAGAGTGTGAAGCTTCACTCTCTCCCCTTCATATCACAAAGCATCTCATGTTGAAGAGGGAACACAAGTTATACCCCACACCAAAGAAGAAAACATCTAGAAAAAGTGTACTACAACTTCTTTCAACCTCTTTTCCGCTGGGAAAGGTTGGCTGGCAGGGATATTAGATGCATCCCATTGATTCTCTCACCACTAGTATTGACATGTGAGCTGAGAAAATAGCAGGGGTTTTTTACTTTTCTTTAAATGTTTGCATCGTGAAAAACGATTTTGGGTACAGATCACTCTTTAGTAAATGTAACGACACCTAAAATATACTTCTTTGGTATGGATCAGAGCTGTGCCCTGGAGCCAGAATAAACTTGCCTCAGGTCCTCATGGACCTGAATTGACAACCATCAGGCACTCACTTTGTTGACATCTGTGGTAGGATAGAGAACTGCTTTTTATTTTTGCCAACTCTGTTACCTCAAATAATAAAAATTTGGAACATCACAATCACTCCTCAGTGATAAAAGGACACTTTATTTTGGCTCATATCCTTTGAGATGGAGTGAATTTTGAACATCAACTTGTGGTGTACAGTTTCACAAGTGCAGGTCTTGGAAGATTTCACAAAATTCTTTGCAAAAATATACATGCTTACTTTTGAATGTTAGACTTAAAACTCAATATGGAATATATTAAATTATGAATCTAAGCTTTGAGAATGCTTTTTTTTGGGGGGGGGGGTTAATCTGATATGGGAAAAGAGGATAACTTTTCCAATCTAGATGTATAGATTGCGTATGCAAACAGGAACGGAAATTGCCTACAGAGCCTTCATGCTTCAAGTGCATTGTGTGATTATTTTTATATTCAGCCATGAACACATTCTGTGGTAATATTCCACTCCTTTTGTTTTACAGTATCAAATGAAGACTGAGACATTAAAAGCAGGGTGTAATAGAAATGAATGTCAGTAAAAGCAGCTGATGAAAACCTTATTAAAAAGTTATGCATGTCAGGCTGTGTTCCTTCTGTAATGTATATGTTTGTAATAACAGCTCTGAATTCTGCAGGGATCTATAAGTAATGAAGAAAATTGGTCAAGCAAAAAAAGAAGTTATTGGAAACTTGAGTACTGTTGAGTCCCATAATCTGCAAACTGTACATCTGCATAAAATAAACCTGTGCCCTGCTGATAGCTTTTATATTGTTCCCCTTGTATATATCAATTTGTTTGCTCGGTTGAGTTTACTCCAGTAAATGTTTTATGGTGAGAATTATGTCCCCAATTTCCATAAGTAGTCAACATTCATTGTCAATTTAATATCAATAACAAGGCAAAATGTAAAACTGGACAGGACAGACAGTGTCTCCAAGGAGAAAGTTGACCTCTTACCTAGAATGGAAAACTTCTGGTATTAATATATCTTTCCCAGTTGAGGAACAGAATAACAAGGGGAGAGAAGAGAACGATCAAAGCATTGCAAATATTCCRGGAAGGAAGCTACAGTGTGCAATCAAGTCAAAGAACACCAACATGAAGAGTCAGGCTGTACAAAAGACAAAAAAGAAGGAAAACAAAAACAATGACAGACTGTAGTGAAGGGGAACTACTTCTTTGCCTAGAAAGACAGAAACTAGAGGCATGAATAGAGTCTGAAATTGGAAAAGAAACAAAACCTATTGACTTGGAGCAAAAATTGCACAAAATATGTAATGTACCAGAGTACCAAAAATTTTGTGTTTGAAACTCTTAGAGTAATGTAAATGAAGAATAAAAGGAAAAACCTTGTGCTCAGCAAGGTTTTGAGATGGGACAAGCATGTCTTACCAGGAAAGCCTTAGGCTCTTTCTTGGTTTCTTTTGTGGCTCTACTCTGTCAGAAAAAGGTTGTTGATCTGAGGGAGCTGCCTTGAGTAAACCTGATGATAGCAAGCTGGTGGAAATTATGAAGCTAGAGAAGTGAAAGAAAGCGAGAAGTTCAGTATTTCCTTGCCTATGGGAATATGGAATAGTAGAAGGCAGGAGGGAAGGGGTGATGTGGGAGAGTTAATAGATTACAAAGATGGTGGTCTGTTGGAGGAAGTAGCGTTCATTCCTCTAGATGGGTTGCTTGGCAGGGTGAATGCAATGCCTGTCAGATGCCTGTAAATGTGGTCTTGAACTGCAGTCCTGGACTTCAGCCACGGACTTTTAGTAAATACTTTTTGAAAACATGGTGTTATAGGATCTGCCTCCACAGAACTCACTTTGCAATAAGTAGACTTTATGGGGCATACTCTGGGGGAAGAAGGTGATTTATGTACTCAATAATCTTTCCTCTTCTGCCCTGTGGAGAAATCTTCAGACTGGCCCAGAATTAAGGAGGGTTCTAGGCTGCTGCTGGAGAGATGAATTTGTACTTGAGTACTGGAATTTCTTTTCAGTCCTGCCATCATCAATATCAGCTGTTTGTACGTTTCTTAACCTGTGCAAGGTACTTCTTTAATATTGGAGTTGAGAATTAATACATACATCCCTTTTGAAACATGAACAGGTTTTACAGAAAATGATACATTAGCAAATCAGAACAATTTTTAATTCAGTATTAACTATAAACTTGAAATCAGACTAACATTCAAATGTAACTGTTAGCTTCCTATGCATCACTACACTTGGAATAGACTGGGGACATGCACTAAAGTTTCAGCTGATGACATAAGAAGTGAGGAAGGGCTGCTCTTGTATGACAGTACTCACCTCACCTGCTGTTGGCCACCTGAGGGCTGCGTGTCTAATGCAGGCAAATTATCTAAGGTCTTCCTGTGGTTACCGGAGATAGCCAGGACAGCTCCATTCCATTTATCTTATGGTGTCAAAATCCTCTTTGCGCCTTACAGTATGAGTTGGAGCTCAAACCTTTATACAGGCTGAATGGTTTATGAAAGACAAGTTCACTGTGAATTCCCAGGAAAAAACAGAACTGCTAGTATGAGAGCTTTTCCTAAGGTTTGTTCAAGTATTAAGTCAAAAACTACAATCTGTTTGGCTTCAAGATGAGAAGCAGCAACATTTATACAACTATGCCCTGAGACAAAATGCAGGTATACTATTTATTTTCTGGTCTATATAAAGAAAAATACCAAATGAACAAGAGTATTCTTTAGTGTGACAGGCAAATTCTCAGTGTAATTCCATTTATGAGTTTTTAAATATTAGTTTGACAGACAACAAATGAGAAATCTTAAAGTTGGTAAATACTAAAGAGGGGAGAATGTGGCCATATCCCTGAAAACTTTGCAGCTGACTTTCAGAGTACACAGCCACTTATGTAACTGTGGATATTACCAGCTGCATCTCCAAACTATTGAGCTGCTTTATTTTCAGGTGTAGCTGTGGCATAATGTGTAAACTTATTTCCACTTGATAATGTCCTTGAAAGAAATCTCCCAGAAAACACCAAAGACCATTGAAAGAAGAAACACTTTAAGTTGCTCCAACTGAAAGAATATTGGTTTTAATATGCTGTATGCAGGCACCATTATTTGAACACAGGTTTTATTGCACAATAGAGCTGATAGCAATGATACATCTTCCCCCTAAACTTGTCGCTCCTCCAGATAGCAGTACTTACGTAGGCAAAGTGTGTCACATTTTATGGCTAGGAGAATGCCCAGAACACTAAGTCAATCTCTTTCAATTTTGTGTCTCGCATCAGTGAACTAAATACTGATTTAGCAGCTGCCACAGACTCCACTGCACACGTCATCTGAAGATACGATGTACTAGAGATCATGCTAGGGTGGTACATCAAAATAATGGGAACTGGACACAGTGGGCAAGTAGAGCATGCTTCACACAATAGCATTAATTGGTTTGTCCATAAAGGACAAGAATGAATAAAAGCCATTAAGTTTCATCTGTGTATGGTATCAGGCTACACGCCACAACTGTAAACTGAAAATTAAGTCTTTTTTTCCTTTATTTATTCTACTTGTCTCAGAGTTAATCAGCTGTAGCACCAAACTAACTCCTTTCAGTCTTGCACAAAAGCCTATAATATATCACAGAATCAGGATCACAGGTGGCTTGTTGTCAGTGAGGCAAGAAGTTCAGCTTAAGAAAGTATGACATAGAGGTTTATTTTGTATTCCCTTAGCAACTGTATACTATGCAGAAACATGAAAATGGTTGAGTTCAAATGGCTGTTAACATTCTTCTTATTATTGAGTACTGATATAATAAGGAAGTAATGCCATAAAAGTTCGTAATAAAAAGGTACATTACATTCTTTTGGTAGTAGAGTTTTAATCTGTTAGCCACAAAAGCACTGGGATGGAGACTAGAGAACAGTTTAAATGGGTAGTAGTCCAGGTACAGCTAGAGGAAAAGTACACTTTAAAATAGTGATTTTCAGATTTTTTTTTGGACAAACAGAGCATGCTCAGCCCCAACCACATTCTTAAAACCCATGACGCACAGTGTCAGGTGAACATACAGCTTAATGTTTTCCCGCAGACCAGTTGGAGATGATTGACCAGGCTGAGACATAGGTCAGTTGTCCCTGAAACACAATTTGAGAATGAATACCTAAAAATAGCTACTCTGCTATTAGTCTGATTTTTGTCTATAGTCCACGTCAAACTCCTATCTTAAATTTGAGTTAATTTTTAATGAATTTTAATGKTTTTTTTCTCTGTAAGCCACTTTAATCTGTTTCCCTTCACCCAGGATGGGGGAGGGCCCATTATCTGTACCAAGAAGAGAAGAAATAAAAAGAAACTGAGCGCCAAATTCAACCGAAATGTAAGCAGGTGCAGTTTCACTGAAGTTAAGAGTGAAACCTGCTTTCCCATTGATTTAGACAATACAGCTCAGTTAAAGCTTAATACAGGAGCCTGCATAGCTAGATGATTAGGCAAAGTTACACATCCATGGTATGTCGTCTCAGGCCTGAAGTCCTATGACAACCTGTGCCTACTCAAGAACTGTTTCATCCTCCCATCTACTAATAATATTTCAACATAGTATTGTTTTGTTCCCATTTCCAATCCTGAATTCCTGCCTCTTTTCTACTGTCTTGATGTTATAGTTCTCCTGTACCAGTTTATCCTATTTCTTTCTCTTCTGCTCTTACCCTCTACTCCACTTCCAGCAGACATTGCTGTGTTGAATATTGTTTGTTTGTCTGGGGAGCAGAGGATGAAGAGCCTTAATTCAGTGGTGTCATACCTGACATCTGCCAAGGCCATCTGGGAAAATTAGTGATCTTAAGGTGAAATGTGTAGTGGCACAAATGTGAGAACTTTGATGCTCTCTTCACCATGTCTCTATAATATCTATAGTGTGTGCTGCTTTGACTTAAAATATTTTTGAAAGTTAAATCTTCAATTTTCAGTTCCAAAAATCATAACGACTGGCAACAGATATCCAAAAGTGGTCTCAAAAGAATAAATGTGCTTTGACATATTTCTTTGTTCTTTTAAAGTAAATGAAACAATTAGTCCAAATGAAGCACTTCATCACTGAAACCCAGAGGAATTTCTTGGCTGCTGACAAATCATGAATAATGATAAAAGAAGAGAGTGCAGAAAGGAAGGAGGGGTCATGAGTGTAGATAATCTATGGGCGATGAATAAAAGCCAATTTCAAGGACTCTTGAGCTGGGTTAACTTCTGCCGAAATGTTCAGTTTCTGTTTCAAAGTGTTCAGTAAGCCAAAAGTGTTACAGTGGATTGTATGAGCTTCTGCAAAGTGCTTCGTGCACTCATTTTATTTCTATCTTAAATAACTGATTATCCTCCAGTTTCATGTAAAACACTGTCAGCGGAGATCTTTATTTCTATTAGTAGAAAGCGTGTTCACTTACAAATGTAGCTTGAATYGTATAAGGACAAGCTGAGCGTTCTATTTTTCTGCTTTCTGTTAAACCCTATTTATTTTATTTTGCAATCATCTTGCCCATCTCCACCACATTTTTCTGTTTGCTTATCTTTCTATCCTGTCTGACTGCAATTGCTTAGGGCACAGGCTCTGTCATTGTTGCTGTAGGTCATGCTCACTTTATCTGCAGTCTTTCACTAAACAGGGCCTTCATTCCTGAGGGATGTGACAAGGCACTACAATAACATACGAACCACATATATGTGCGTGTAGTATGTATTGATCAGTCAGGATCTATATGTAATCTCAGTATTATCTGATGGCACTTACACTCTTCTCACCATGGAAGAAAAATGTCTTCCTTTGAAATCCTGGGATTCATGGAGGTGTTGAGGTAGCTGTTCAGCCTCAGAAGTGAACAATATTTTAAGAAAGTAAAATCTATATCTTGTAGAAGAAGAAGATGCTGAAATACAATTAAGTGGCTTTGCATCCAGAACATTTAATGAAGTAAAGAATGAAGAGAAATACCTATGTGATCTTTCAACTCTTTCTAATTCCTAATTTAGGAGTCTATACATTTTAGGAAAGGTGTTAAGTCAGGTATAGTTTTATGAGATGCAGTTATCACAGATAGATTAAAAATTTATCTGACTACAAAAGAGCAGATCTCCTATTTTGCTACCATGCAGCTCATGTAAAGGACGCAAGACACAATTCTTCATTCTTTCTACACACTCTAAACCTGTGTCCTTGGTGCTTAAGACTTCAACAGGGGTGCACAGGAAAGYGTCATGGTTTGAAACAGGAGAAAGGGGGAAAGAGAGTGTTCAGCTGTACTTTTGTCCATCCTTATGAGCTGGTTTTGGTTTACACAGATCAGGAGTCATCTCAGGACAGTGTCTACACTTGTCACCCGTTTGTATTTTAGGGGATAGTTGTGTGGGAGGGTAGCACAATGCAGCGGTTTGTAGACTCAGTTACTCTGCCACTGAGCATGCCCGAATGGTTTCAAATCTACTCACAGAAATAGGTCAGACTATGCCAGAAAGTCCCAATATTTCAAAGGTACAAGCGTATCATTTTTCTGTAAAGATTCCTAAAGCTGTTTCGTTACCTATTACAAAATTATATCCTACGGTAATGCTGCATGAAGTGTCCCTAAGATCTGCTAGACCGGTCACCCATCAGGTGCTGCTGGCCAAAACCACTGCTTTTGTAACTCCATGGACATCAGAAGTTTGCATGAGGAAAGAATTTGGTCCATTTTAGCTAACTATGGTACAGTGTTCTTTGCAACTTCCCAGGTGTATAATTCTTGTAGCCTTCTTTCATAGAGTAAAGGAGATTAATTTTAGAAACAGTAGATTTTACAGATCCCAGGACATTTGCCCTAACCATTATTTTGCTTTGAGTAAGTAGGCTCTCTGGCTAACTTTCACTTGTGGGGAATTATATCACAGACATATTAACAGCTATACTCCAGTTAAAATGTGTACCACTAGGGATTGTCTTCAAGCCCAATAAGGTTGCTATTATTTCCTACCTTAAAATCTGTGGTAAGTAATAAAAAAAAAGAAAAAAAGAAAAAAAAAAGGTTGAGGTCACACTGCAGCTGCATTCTCATTGAGAATTCAGATGGAAAACACAAGCTAATCTATACAAAAATAGCACCTAAGACAGACATATGAATAATTTTGGACATGAAAGAAAATTTAAAAAGCCCCACAGTCTCATCAGCTTTAATAATATCTTGGAGTTATAATCACCTTTCCTGGTGATGGGCAGACAGAAGGATGTTTTGTTGGACCCTGGTCCTGTTCTGAGAAGTCCATAAATCCATTTTTAATTTTATGCATACAATTAAGTCCCTTTCCGGTCATGGCCACTTCAAGGTGTGCTGTTGCCTTATCTGCTTGAAGGGTGAATGAAGACCTTGTATCTTAATTCCTACAAAGAGCCACAGGTGTAATGTATTCTCAGGAGCAGGAAAGGACTGTTGATTCCTGCCTTGTGGCTTTTACTAGCCAGTTAATCCTAAAGAGGTGTGTGACTGGAAGCTCGTTTCTGTTATGCTTCCTTGGACATCCTCACAGGGTGGCCTACACAATTCTGTAAACGAAGTCGTTCTTGCTTTTAAGATGACTTAGYTTGTGAGGACTCAGGAAATCCTTGATGTTGCAAGTAACCAGGTGGTCCCATAATTAATTATAACTGAGCTGATCAGTATTTTTGAGCAAAATTTTAATAATTGACAATAGACTTTCATTTTAAAGTAGGATCCCATCAGTGAAATTGATTTTAAAATGTTGAGGATATTTATGCAATTCTTAAAGTTAAAAAAATTATTTTTACAATTATTATATATATTTTTTCCTGTGTTCACATTTTTCTCCTCTATAGCCATCTAGCTAATTTTGAAAATTGATTTCCCCTGAGCTAAAATGGGAGGGAAATGAAACAGGCAAAAAAGGGGGAAAGAAATGGAAATCTGTAAATGAAAGATTTCTTTTGAGGTGCTGAAGCAAAAAGGTGAAAGACTTGGGAATGGGGAGAGAAAGCGTGAAATAATGTGAATCACAAGCAGGAGAAACAGTGTGGAAATTATTAATTAAATTGCTTTCCAGCTTTTCTACATTTTGTCTCAGCAAGCCACAACACCAAATTATCAGCATAGTTCTAAGATGGACATTTTAGCATCTCTTTCACAATTCCATTTCAGGGCTATGGAAGAGATATTCCAATTTGTATTTAATTCTTAGACTTACACATGTGCCTTTTCTCAATAAATAGAGAATCAACTATGCACTTTATTGTTTTTTCAGCTTTCTCAGCAGGGAAGATTGGCCTCTCTACATTGGAAGACCTCTGTCTGTGGTGTATGCATTTCAGAGCCTTCCCACCTGCTTTAGATAAGCTGGGTGAAATATATTAGGAAGTAACATGATTTTGACATAAAAGAAAAATTGTATATAGTCAGGAATAATTGAATAAGTGAATTCACAGTTCAGTTTGAACAAACCTATGACTAATATTAATCCAGTATTAATAGATTATTAACTCAACTTTTATTAACATTTATATGCTAACAGATGAAAATGTTTCACACATGAACTAGGTACTGTTCTGTTCGTAATTAAATGTTTGCCTGGGTAATAATTTAGCAGTAGAATAAAGAGTAGCTTTATGTTGAGCTAAGCTACTGATTGGAAGAACTGTGCTGTGTTAAAAGAGTCTTATTCAAACCTTCCTGCTCCCACTGTGGGAAAACATTATTGTGTGCAAGGGCCATCCTACTACGTTCTCAGTATCACCAAAGATAATAAGGTCAAATTATTTCATACACTGCAGAATACTTTCCATGGTTGCTCTTGTAATATTAAAATTCAAAAGCCCCTTAGGCAAATACTAAAAACACACACAGCTGTGTTGTCTAAATGACACCACTGATGCAGTAGGAAGGAGAGAACACAGGGCTATCCGAAACTGGTTACCGAGTGGAAGCTGTGGTGTGTGTAGCAATGGCAGTGAGACTGTATGTAAGGTGATGTAACTGTAAGTCAATCTGACAAAATTTCTACTAACAACAGCCAAATTCAGCCAGCTTTCCTCTAACACAATAAAGACAGCGGTAGCCTCACAGAACATACCATGATCATGAAGTCTGTTCAAAATACCTTTCAGAGAGTATTTTGTTTCTGTTCCTACAGAGACTTAACAACTTGTTTAATTTTGAGCATTGCACATGACCAGAGAAGTCAATTTTAAGCCTGCCTATATAGCATGAAAGAAATACTTTAACAATTTATGTAAATGTTTAATTTCCATATGGTCTGATCCAATTAAGTCAAATTGGCATCTTTGCATTAATTAAAAAGAGGATCCCAGCTCAGTTATTTAAGTGCTCAATCAGAATAATTGCCCTGAAATTAGGATCATAGGCTTTTGTTTTTCATTACATCCTCTAAGTTATATACACCATATCAGGTGTAAGAGACTGTTTTTGAGTCCTGCCATGATTTGGGGTATTTTTTCTCCATCTCTGGTGTTCATGCAGCACTAAGTCCTTACAAGGACTAAGTAATGTTCCTCACAAGAAGAGAGGGAAAGGAACAGTGCAGACCAAGAAGGTAAAAAATTTTAATGCCCTGTACAGCATGATCTTCTGTCTTTACTTACCTGGTTATAATAATGACAAAATTGTTGGGCTCTTCAAATAACAATCTGTTTAAAGCTCTTGGAAAATGCCTGTTTTTATCAGCATTAATTGCTTCCAGTGGAAGTAAGCATTAGTAAAGGTAAGTCTTCACGTCATCAGTGACTAATTAGGACAGGTGCAAAGGAAAGAGAAGTAGAATGAAAATTGTTCTTACTAAATTTTGCTATTTATTGGGTTCTGAGCCTAACAATACACTTTYCTGTTTCTCGCTTGTAATGGTACCTATTAGTGTTATAAACATTGTCTAACTTGGAGGACTTTTTTTTCCTTTATCCATCCTTATTTTTCATGTATTTACATAAATGCTATCAATTAATGTTTGGTTTTGATGCTTCTTTCAATGGGAAGCCACAGTTGTGAAGACCAAGTATGCAAACAGTTTAGTGTCCTATTAAAGAAATACAGCCACCGCCGAACAGCTTGAGGTTGATTTTTCCATAGTGACTTTACCTGAACACATATGGGAAAACATAAAGTAGRTTGTAGCTAAGGAGGAAGTATATTATTTATTTCATTTTTCTGTTAGTTGTCATCATGTTTACAAATTTAGGTAGACTATACTCCCTCATTATATGGCATTTTTGAAAGATCAGTGTTGTATAGATGCAAGAATAAGACAGTTTTAGTCTTGTAATAGGTTCGTACTGTATATAGTATACTAGACGTATAATATTAGGTATAGCTATAGGTGTTTTATATTTATATTATCTATATAAAAATAGTGTGTTTAAGATTAATAATATATTACCAACACTTACAAAGTTTGATTCTTGTGTTTACTCAGGGCCTTATCTGACAATTTTATAGTGATATCCCTGCTGGTTTGATGTAGTAATYGGTTATAATGTAACCAAAAGTAAAAGGAAATCAATATAAATATAAAACAGAAAACTTTTTTTCCCCAGCTGCGCGCTATCACTTCTGAGAACGAGCAGGCAAGTCAACATTTCCAAGGGCACAGCAGCCCAGGCATGAAGTGAGTCCTTTGCCCAGAGGTTCTGCAGCCACCATAGTTCTTCAGGATAGCAGCATGAGCTGGTCAGTTTGTCTTCAGTGATATGACAAGGTAAAATTTTTTGTTCTTGTTTCTGGATATTAAAATTCTTAAAGGCTCATGAGGGTCAGGTTTAGTAGCCAACTTATTTTCTCTTTGTGTAATATATAGCTTTGTAATGTAAGCACTATTTAATCTCTAAAACAATGCATTTTTCAACGGTGTAAGAGTAGAGTACCTCACTGCAGTCGCTCTCTAGGGCATTAGAGAATAATCTATATGTAAAAAGCAGAATGTTGTGATCACTCCTCCTTATTGTGGTTCCTGATTACCTGACTTGCGAATCACACATAGGGTTTTCCTTAATGGAGGTAAGTTTCACTGACCACAGGACCAGCTGATGTGGTAAACTGTAAAACTTGGAAGTTTAATTTATGTTTTTCCATGTTTGTTCTAAGAAGAAACAATCTGATCAGAAAAAAAAGAAAGGCAATAAAGAATATATTTTAAATTCAAGAAAAGAATCCATTCCATGACATTAAATGTTTCCAGAAAATTATGTGCTTTGGAAGGCATTTTTGTGACCTTGTTTATTAATATTAATATTGTAATTAATGTTTGCAACTATTGTAAAATATTATACTGTCATATGTACACCATGTACACACGGTAGACTCTCCTGTTTAGTGTCTCTTAGTATGCAAGTGAACCACTGATAACAAGTTTCTGAGTACTTTTTTTCCTTGAACAACTGTGCATCTGTTGTTTGATCTTGACCATGTCTCCCATTTTGCTTTTGGGACTTGTATGTTGGACTGTGTCAAAAACTTTGTTATGCCATGCAAATTTACATTGTAATCCTCCCACTCTTCACCAGGCCAGTTGTAAATGAAGTAAAGTAAGCTAGGTAAGCATTTGGTTTTGATAAATCTTTGCTTTTCAGCTTACAGTACTGTAGGTGCCTGTAAATTGATTGTAATAATTTTTCCAGATGTTTTCCCAGGTAGTCAAATTAGGTTGTCTGTACTATAATTTCCTGAGATGCCTTTTTTACCCCTTCTTTTTCAAAGCTAAGTAGGATGTTTGATCTGCTCCAGTTTTCTAGATCTTCATGTAGCTCAGAGACATGGAAAAGAGTGAACTTGCCAAGGTCACACTGTGTTCAGAGGCCAGACCAAGAATAATAGAACAGATAACAGGTATCTCCTGATTCCAGATATATAACAGATAGACAACAGATACTATCTGATTCTAAATCCACATTATGCCACACTGGCCCTGAAATCTATTTGAACAGTACTAATCTCTTTATACTTCCATCCATGTCATTAATGTAACTGCATAACCAGAGATTCTGGAAGTAGGCTATAAGCTTTGAAAAAGTCCACTAAAGTTTGAGTTAGCTCCTCAGCTGTTATCAGTGGCTTATTGGCATTGTCTGACATCATGATTCACAAGCCTGAGGTTAGGCAAATATCGTGATCAATTCCCACATTTAAGAAAATGCCTTTCTGCCTCTGGTGTGCAGCTACTCTCTAACCAGTCAGCCCTGTCATCCTCTCCCCAGCTATTTCAGCTCAGAAGGAGAAAGCGGGCCCGATCACAGGGAGTCATGCTGGGGCATGCAGTGAACATGGATCCCAGTAATGGCCAAAGTGGCAGAAATTTGTGACCACATGAAGAAAGGACTCCAGACAGGAGGAATTAGGGAGGAGAAGTCCAAGCTCTGAGTAAGAATAAAGAAATAGGAAAATACTGCTGTAAAGAACCAGAAAAATAGCATGGTTTTTGTGAGAGACCTCAGCGATTATTCTTTTACTGGAATCATTAAACCTTTCTGTAATTAAGTGAAAAGCCTCTAATGTTCGCATACCCATCTCTGTAGGAATTCCTTGGATATTTTGTTTAGCATGCAGAGGCATTAGCTTAAGTTGGCCAATGGTAAGAGACCATCCTTGGTTTATTTTTCACTGGGGACTTCTACACCACACAGGCTTTCTGTTTGACCTTTACATTTTCTTCAGAGGACAAGAGGTTGAAGTCTGCAGGATAACCAAATACCCAACATGGCACAGCTGCTCTGGAGAAAACCTAAACTGCTTTTGAGCACAAGAAGTAGTAAACATCTGGGGATCATTTGAAACTGTAGCTGCTCACTCACTATGGAAGACATGAAAGAAGCAGTTAATGTTTCTTTTCTGGGTAGGAGATTGATCTTTATCACCACTTTCCCTAAACTGTATTAATAACAATCACCAGGGACAGGAGAAGTATGCATATTTTAAAAGGCAGCAGTAGTTGCCCCAGGTCACAGAAGTAAAGGAGGAATTTGAATCTAAGTTTTACTTGTTTTCTATCCAGAAGCATGAACCTCTTTTGTTGGAAATAATTTTTGTGTGAAGTTTGACTGAGGCTTCTAAGGATACATACAAATAAATCAAGTTAACAACAACAAGAAGAAAGAAAAAAATCCCCCTGTAAGGCCTCCAAAATAATTCTTTCTCTACTGTGCCAAAAAGAACTGTAAATCTTTTTTTTTTTTTTTTTGTAACAGGGCTTTTAATTTTTAATTTAAGATAAATGTATATGAGAAGGTAGTTCTTGCTTCCTAGAACATTTGGTCTAGTATTTTCTATACCAAGTCATTGAGGCTGCTTCCGTCTGTGGAGCCAATAATCTCTATAGCACCCAGAGGACTGTCCTCCAACCACCCAACACGCATGGCTTGCTTTGTGTGGAAACCAAGTAGAGGAGGGGAGGAGAAGGGATGGTCTTCTGCAGACATACCTGTTGAGGTCGCTTGAGTCTGGTGATAGGAAATATCACTGTGGGGGTACTTCCTTTTATGCCCACAAGACCATGTAAAATGGGACTATGGAGTCCTCACTCATGTCTGTTCTGACTGATTCTGAATCTTCCCGTCTCAGTCCCCACTGACCAAAATAAGGGGAAAGGAATGGCATCCAATTCCCTCAGAGCTGTCCCCTTTGTTGAAATACTGCCAGTACCATGGAGCAAGCTGGCTCAGGAGCTGGCCCATCTGCTGCTCAGCAGTATCTTCCTTCTGTAAGAGATAAGGTCTCCTAGATCATCTGTACCTCTCGGATGCTCGTGATGAGGGTGGATCAGCACAGGAGGGGTCACCCAGACTGGCCTCGGAATTTCCGTCCATGGAGATCCTCAAAACTCGACAAGACAGTCTCTGAACAACCTGATCTAACTTTGAAGTTGACCATGCTTTGCACAAGGGTTTGAACTAGATGACATCCAACAGTTCATTCCAACTTAAATTATTCTTTGATTCTACTTTAAGTACTAGAAACTGTATACCTCAGTAGCAGATCTGAGGTCAGAAGTAGTGAGGAATCCTGATGGCTGCAGAAGCCAGACTCTTGGTCAGTAACAGCTGCTTAACTAGAATAGCATTTTCCACAGCCTCTGAGCTCACCAGGCTACATTCCTGCCTGTCGAATAAATGGGTTGGTTTTCTTGGTCGGAGACTTTTCAGGACCAAGTACAACTATCAGGCATTCCTGAGCTCAGAATTCACCTAAGACCACTAATGCTCAACAGCCACCTACTCTCCCATCAATGAATCTCCAAGGATGGCAAGGTCCAGTGTCTTTCCCAAACTGGAGGAGCAGTGGAAGCTAAGAGCCATCCCTAAGAGCTCTTGCCCAGGGAAAAGCAGCTGCTCTTCACTCCCAGCTGCTCCTGAGTGTCATCCCTCCTCTTCAGCTCTTGGAAGATGTGCAGTGTTGCTCCCCCATTCTTCCTTCCATCTCCTTCCACTCCCATAATGTAAGACGAAGCCTTCCTAGTTCTTTCTATACAGAGCCACAAGATCCAAGGGAAAGAAACATGGGGATCTTTGACTTCTTCTATGGGTGTAAATGAAAATTTGGGTTTATGCCGTTAAATTCTTACTGAGGAAAGTTTAGTTACCTTACTGAGGTGCTGCTTTTGCTGATGTGGTGGAATAATGCAAGTGCTAGTCTAAATTTTTAAAAGTTCCTTTATCTGGAGCATGAACTAATGTATGGAGTGAATTTGCCATCTCAACAATCTAACATACCCCACAGGTCTTTATGTACCTTGGGGATGTTGTCTTAGAAAAACTTACTTTTTTTAACTTTGAAAATGTAGTATGCACAGATATCAAAAGCAATGCAAGATATTAATGATATAGAATATTTTCTAAACTTTTCTTGACTATCTTTAAAGGAACCTTTTCTGCACAACTATGGCAAGGCAAATTTCCCAAGCAGCATACTTGAGTCTTGCTGCCGTTACAGATATTAACGGATGTTACTTGGTTGAGTCCCCCTGTGGTGTTTTGAAAGGGTACACTTGTGTGTATGATAAATTAGTTTGTTTCCTTGTTCACAGATTTTTTGGGGAGTAGAACTACAAAAGCATTCTTTCCCATAAGACAGAAGCAAGGCCCACATATCATACTTCATTCCTTCCAAATGGGATATTTCTTTGCTGCACCTGGAAAGAATACCAGGATCCCAGCTGATAAAAATTGGATTTCAATGAAGTCAGAGGGGAACATGAAATCACYGAAGGAACAGACCACATATAAACCCAACAGCACAAATTAAGGAAAGGTTCTTATCTGTCACAGACTAATTGGCTGGGGCCTACTGTTTCACATATCAGATCTCTCCCTGCTGTTCAGAGAATCTTAAGTAAAATAAATCTGTACCAGAAATAATTTATACTGATATGTGTATATCTGTTCATAGATCACAATGTGGCCGGCTTCCTATACACCCCTTCCATTTGCAAGCATCACCACTGATTTAAAAGGGGGATGTATGCATCTACACTAAAGTAAACAGTGTTTGTAAAGTTAGACACCACGCTCATTCATCTTTATTGGGTCACATGTCAGTAAGGGTTTTGTTAAGTGCTCTATTATTTTGAAAGTCAGTTTAATGACTGAGTACTATAAAAGTTAAAGCAATTATGTGTAATGCATAATGAACAATATGACTTCCAAATGTTTGCATGTAATGCATGTCAGATTTCAGTTGAAAAACAAAACAAAAYAAACCCCTCAAGGTTGCAGTCTGCTYTTTAGAAGAGCCACATGTAACCTCAGAACCTCAAAATATCAACTGGTTTCTGTGCACGATCAGAGCAGTGGAATCTATGCCATATTCTACCCTTTATTTTCTTGAATCTGGCTGCAGTAATGATCAAATGTGCACTTCTGCCAAATGCAGTCAGTGTTTGATCCACATACAGATCAGTGAATTGATCTATACTTTTTTTCTTATGGCATATCTCATTCTGACATAATTTTTGTTCAGGTTATAACAAAGACAGATACGTAAATAAGGAATGACCTTTTCTAAAATTCATCTGTGGTTGCTTTTCTTGTATTACTTTTGGTAAAATGAAAATACCTATAGACACCAAAATGAGATCAAGGACCATTGCAGTGTCATATTGGAAGTGGTAGCCTTTTGTGAAACATTTAAAATCTAAATATTCTGGACAGATAAAAGAAGCAGATTTACACCTTTCTAGAAAGGAGAGTAGAAGTGATCAGTCATGGTTGCCAAGAACGCCTTGCCTTTGTTAGAAGAACCTCTCAAGGAGGCCAGTTACTCTCGTTCCAGTCCTTTAGCACAGATTTCCATGTCCCACACATCTTTCCTATCCTATTTTCTGCTGTTCTTATCCACCACTGGTGCCTTCTTTACCATACAGAGTGTTAATTTTTCTTATTATCAGAACTGTAGATGTAAGTTATTGTAGTAAACTGAGCTTGAGACATTCAGGAACTGCTTACCTGTCCCTTCTGGCTCACCTTTTCCTTCCCCAGAGGCAGTGGCACACAGGAAAGAGGTAGGGCTAAAGGCAAGGATRGCAGCTGCCTCAACTGTCGAACTCTGGTCTGTTTGTATTCATGAGTAGGCACTCTGAAATTATACACTAGTTCAATCAAAGAAAAGTTCCAAATAAAGATCATTAAATATAAAAAGGACAGTGGGAAAGCCTGACTGGACCACTCAGATGTCTCAGACTGGATTTCTCTGAATTCCTCCTTTGCAGGTGAACCTATTTATATGAGAAATATGGCCTCAGGCCCTGAAGTTTTGAACACTTTATCAAAATGCGTTGATCATGATTTTGTTGAGGATTGCAATATTTCTTGAGAAGTTCATATGAAGGATTTGTTGGTGGTTTTTTTTTTTTTCCGCACCTACAGAAATGTTGTAATCTTCTGTTCTGAAGCAAATCAGCTTCCTGGGAATTTTGCAACTATTCAGATTAGTTTCATGTAAGTTTCTTAGGAATATTCCCTTCAGATAAATGGACCAACAATACCCAAACAAGGCATTTGAGTATCGTATTTGGAAASAAAACATTTTATATATTGAAATAAAATTTTATGTATGGAATTTTATTTAATACAACAATAATGTGATTTTTAGGTAAAACTGTCCAACAGGGTGAAGSAAATGCTTGAAAGAGTTTTTATTTTACTTCTTTGCTTATAGCGTGGTTGGTATAAACTGCTTTTGTTAGTTTAATAACAAGGGTGGGAAGAGGCCAAGGACTGGGAGATTAATTTAAAAACTAGCTCAGAAGAATTAGTCACAGGAGAGCAACTTCAGGGTGTCTGGCACATATCAGCATTTTATTTCATTGTAACAAAAATATTGCACATGGATTCACAAAACACATTTGTTGGGTTTTCTTTTAAGTTTCACGGTTTGTTCTTTCTTTTAAAACCTGTGGTAGGTCAGAATTAATGGTAGCAATTTCCTTTGCTAATGACCTCAACTATACTCTCTTTAAACCTAAGTAGATGCCTTTTTAAAAAAGGGCTGGAGGCTCTTCTAACAGTATGAAGATAAAGCATGAAGTGACACTTCTAAATTATGTATCTACATTTGTATTAAAAACTGCAGTAAGCCTCAACAGAATTATTTTTAAACTACTGCAAAATGTATTTAGTGATCATAAGCAAAACATTATATATTTATATGGAGATAGTCTTTGTACAATGATACTAACATCCGTCTGAATGTGATACGTGAAATTATAAAAAAATGCAGTGATTACAGGAATGCAACAGAAACTTAACCAGKTTTTTTTAATATTTATTATCACTCATGTTTTCCTGGTCAATCTTTCTCCCTTTTGACAGAGAGGAAGAAACATCACAATCCATTCTTTTTTCATCCAAAGTAGGATTTTGTAGTTGTATAAGCTGGTTGCTTGCTTTCTGTATTTTAAAGTGTCCAACAGGGTAGTAGAAGGATTTGTCAGTGTTCTTGTCATGAACTTCATGGATATGTGTATAGGGGACATATCTCTGTGTAAAGCATTTGTATCTTTGGACAGCTTGAAGGCATTTTCATACTGCAAAGTTATGTTACTGGAGATCTTGTATCCGCTTATGTCACAGTTTAAAGTAATCTGTAGAGAAGTTAGGGKTTTTTTTTCATATTTTATTTTTAGTATTTAGAGCATACGATCATTATTAATCAGATTCAGACTAAGTGCCAATAAATTCCACAGGCCTGTAGGCCAGAGATATATCAAGTGACTTTGTCCTACAAAGATTAAGGAAGTAAATTACTTCTTACATTGTGCAGTTTCAGGCTGTGATTCCATAATTGTTAATACAAAATCTTTGCTGATGCACACAGTGATGCAAATGTGATCCAGATCAGGCACAGGAATACAGTTGCATTTTGGTTGAGTGAGCCAGCACATTTAGTTCAATGTTTACGCCACCTTTATGCTTTTAGATATTCTTTAAAACTCCCCCCAAAACCAAAAAACCCAAGTCTGTGCAGTGAGTCTCTACCAGACTGGTAAGTTGTCTTGCCTGGCTGCAGCAATTTTCAGCCAGTAGTAGAAAGCCATGAAGTGGAGGTTCTTGTTTGGTACATGGTTTAAGAGGGAAACAAATGCCTGGGAAGGCTACCCAATTAATGGACATCTTGTTTACCACTGCCTAGACATGAGTGTGGACATACTTATTTTTAGTTCTCTTCCATGATWGAGAAGACACAAAATTCTGGCTACAGCTGACCTGTTACCAGCAACACTTATGCTAGCTCAGCAGAAGGCCAAGAAACGTGATTTCCAAGCTGGTGAAGAGAGACCCACTCTGATAAATCTCTTATGAGAGGAGGTGGGAGTGGGCAGCTGCAAACAGCTTAATTCAAATGAGCAACATCATACATTAGAAATCAAAATAAGCATTTTTCTCTTAGTGAAAGGAGAGTCTTGGTGTGATAGGTGTACTTTGGTGATGAAAATGCTGTATTTGAAGCACTCTAATCTCCTCTTTTTTCCCCTTCCAAATGGCAGCTTCACATTTCATCAAGGTCGCATCAACACTTCATCTTTCTAAGAAAGATTAATAGTGTGCCATAAAGTTGCCTGTGTGTCTGCATCTATCTGAGGAGCCTTTAAAACCTTATCTCCTCAGCAGGACTTTTTTTTTTTTTAACCCAACAAAAACAACAGTGGGGGTTTGCCCCAATGACCTCAGCCACTCGCTTTCCAGAGTCATAGCAGCTTGTTTTCTGAGTGGATGTAGCACTGCACTTCAGAGGTGGCTGCTTTTCAATCAGTTTGGTACTGTTTGTGAGGGTAGGGTATTCAGTGAGTTTTTTCAAAAGAAGTGACTAATAATCAAACTCTTTGCTTACTGAAGCCAGTCACAGGCTTTAAGAGGAGCTGAGGCAGGGCACCAGTGGATGTTTATGAAAAATCCATCCCTGTACTATTGGGTTTAGTATAAACAGAAATCAAACGCATCTTCCTTTGGTTGCCCCTTCATTTATTCCATAGGGTTTTCTAGTTAATGATGACTGAACAGAAATAATTCACCTCTCCATTTTCCAAGTATGGAAGTGTGAATGGACTCTTCTCTTGCTGTAGGTGTTAACACATGGAAATACTGTTTCTACTTTATATCTATAGCATGTTAGTTTCTAGCATGTGCACAAAGACTGGCTGTGTTTATTTTCAGGTGCTGTTTACATATTTCCTCTGGAACTTGGTTTAATAATATCCCTTTTGATTCATCTGCAGAACAAAACATCTKTTTGTGGGTTTGTACAAATGACTTGAAATGGTTGAAAAGTGAAATGCCATTTAAATGCATTTCTTTACCTTCCTTTTGCCAGTGTCATTTTTCTGAATCACCTTTGTAAAGGAGTGGCAAAATTTTTCATGCATTCCTGGATAACTCAACACATGCAGGTTTTTATTCAAATACATTTGCTGTCAGATGTTTTGTGCAAGTGCCATCCTGGGGCAGCTCATTTTAAGACAGAAGCTTTCCAATGCAGGCAAAGTACTACCRCAGCACCTATGGGGAAGTCATGTCTATTAAGAGCACAGCTCTGGTTTTTGAAGTTTATTTCTTGTTCTCAAGTACAGCACATATCCCACCCTATCATATAATTTCAAAGGACCTTTGAACAAAAAACCTACATACAGAACTAGTGTTTGGGKKTTTTTTTAAATTTATTTTTTTATTAAGCTCATTATTACTGATGAGGGACTGATCATAATTCTGGAAGCTTTACTACTCTTCATTTGCCCTTTAAACCTGGAATGAACAAAAATGTAACCTGTGATGAGCAGGAGATTGGTACTTTCTTGTCAAGTGTTTTTACAAGAACAGAGTGGTAGTCAGTCCATCCGCACCACCCTAGCTCTTCCCATCTTCCTATCTCTGCAGTGTCTCAAGCTTTGATTTCTGAAGTATTCCCTCAAATAAGAAAAAATGTTAGACAGTAGCCGGTATAGGAACAAGCTTTGATGCTTTGAGGATTTCTACCTCACAATGGGCATAAGT
Organism: Oceanodroma leucorhoa; assembly: GCA_030449065.1. Lineage (NCBI taxonomy): Eukaryota > Metazoa > Chordata > Aves > Procellariiformes > Oceanodroma > Oceanodroma leucorhoa. The sequence continues at coordinate 6,471,269 of JASVER010000042.1, forward strand.
ATATATTTTCCATCCCATGCTTCCAAGACCCAGCTAATGTTCGTTTGTGTCCCACAAAGGCCCACAGACTCACAGCACACAAACAGATACAGCAAAGCAGGGACTAAGCAGAACAGCATCAAAGGCCTTTTTGTGAAAATATGGACAATGCTATAAAACTAACCTTGTGTTAACCTACKGAAGAACAGAGGAAAAGAATTCTGAATGCCAAAATATAGAGAGATGTGTGAAAGGGAAAACTTATACAAAAGTAGGCAGACTGAATAAAACTATTTATCTTTAAGCCACACAAGTCATGGTAATTAAATTAGGTCAGGCTGGCTATAAAGCTACAAAAAAGCAGGCTGTAACTAATTTAGAAAGAGACAGAGAAGACCTGAAAAGAAAACAGATTGACAGCCCCCTATTATTTTTTATCATCTAATCAAGGCAACAAAACTTAAAAAARAGGAAAAAGAAAAAAAAMMCAACACTACATTGATTTATCAAGATTTTCTCTCAAACCATTAGGACAGACAAAAGCACGTAGTCACATCTTTGATGTGTGAAGTTTTTCAGATTGTTATTAGTGCYAACTGAGGGCTACATGCATACAGATTTTATCCCTGAGAAAAACAGAATAATTTAATGCCTTAAAGTTCAGAAAGTGGTGGAAAGTATAACAAAGAGTAAAGCCATCTGAGCTTTATCATTACAGTATCATTTCACTGAATCATTCTAAGCATCCATATCATCTGCTGCTATGTGAAGAGAAATCCTAAACATCTGTGAAAAGAGGACAATTAGACTTTTATTTAAAACCATATCTTCATAAAACCCACCTGCCCGTTCRTATTAAAACAACCCTTTTTGAAAATGGTTTCAAATATTTGCTTTGAATTTGAATGTGTCAGGTTGTATAGGGTGTGGGAACTACCATTCTTGGAAATTAAGAAGGGAAAGATTAGGACTTTATTTATAGGTGTGGATCCAGGCTCATTAAACAAGGTTTAAAATAACATTTCAGTTGATTTCTACAATAGTTTTCATTCTGCAAGTGATTAGAAAAATTAGCATTCTAAGGCTGTCTGAAGGGTGAAGAGGACTGTGTGAACAAAATGGGGGAAGGGAACAGACAAAAAGCCCAGCTTGGTTTGTGTTGGTGTTTAATAGCAAACAACTCTTTTCCACCCTGCTTCTCTTTTATGCCTGTTTTAGTTTTAAGTAATTTCTAAAGGTTTTCCAGTGGCAGATGATGCTCAGCCACTACATTCATATGAAATAAGATACGAACTTTGCCCTGTGAAGAAAATATTTGAGGTTTTCAACACAATTAAGAGGTTGCAAATTCTCTGTGAAAATGGAAATTCCTTCCCATTTCTACCAATAGGTCCCTGAGGCTGAAGTTTTGACCCCAGCGAAATCAATGGAAACTTCGCTCTCTTTCGKTAACACAAGAGTCATCCCTCATCCCATCTTGTACTTGTGGCAATGAAATGTGGATAGTAAAGGAGAAACTGTCTCATTGGGGTATTGCCATTAGGTAACACCTTTTCCAGACAATGAGGGAGAGGGAGACTTTGAGAGATGATCAGAAAAGATATACAAAAATGCATAAAGTCAGAAAGGGGGAGCAGGCAGGGGAAAAGCAACATTAATCATTTCTCCTTGCAGAACCTGGCCTTGGGTCTGGCCTGATACCTTGAAGGTAGAGAAAGAAGGAAGAGAAATCATTTGAAAAGGGCTCTAAGAGGGAGAGTGAATTCTGCTCACTGCAGGAAAATGTAGGGTAGAGAACATAAGCAGGCAGAGTTGGCTTGTCACTTTTTCAAAGCTGAACTGGCACCAGCAAGCAGGGTTTATTTCTGTTTGAGAGAAGAGGAAGGTCTCACCTTTCAACTTGAAGAGCACTCAAAGATCCTCATCAATAGAAAGAGAATTTTAGCAAGAAGGTGCAAAATTAACAGAACCCCAGAGCATTAGCCCAGAATTTGGCCCAAACACAGACTCRGAGATTCCCAGTGGTTTTGTACCAAAACTTCTTGGCAAAACCGTCTCTTTCCCCCCCGTACCTCCTCTCCTCCACCTGCCTCCTCATCCATCTTCTTCCTCCCCATCACTCACTGCTTCTGACTCCACACTGCTTTGTGCTGCTGCCCTCTCCCCACTGCCTCCTCTCTGCACGTCTGCTGTCACTGGCAGGGGCTCCAGGGATGGTCCTCTGGCTCCATCCCAAGCTGAGCCAGATCAGGATAGCAGAACTTAATTTCTCGAGCTCTGAGTCCCTTCTCATCTCTACTGTACAAGTGTACGAATGTTAACACCGCCAGACATTTTTTCCTCGCCTGTCACTTTAAGTCACTTTTGTATAAAGAATTGCTAGCAGAATAGGTCACCTCCAAGGACACAGACATTTCCTCTGACTTGTGCAATATTGAATTAATACATTGTGGAGAGGTCAAGATCACAACCCTTTTTCTCCTAATTTTTCCTGCTTTGAGAACAGAATGCATTTGGGAATGGTTGCTGTGGTACTTGTTGGAACAAGACACAGAGCAGAAACAAACCTACTCAGCCTTATGACTGAACTTGCAGTTTTGCCTTGGCACACCCTGATTTGAAATGTCTTAGAGCCACTTATGATTGTCATAAGCTCACAAGGAAGGTAGGCCACCATTTTCAAAAACGTATGTCTGACATTGTCTTAATCCTTTACTTGAGATCTTACTGAAGTAATCTCTTTGTGTGCTTAATGTTTAGTGAATACAGTAGATCTCTGAATATATCAGAAACTGCCAATGGAGATGGGCTGAGGCACCAAGATAAGAAAGAGCTGTTACCAGGTGCAGAGTCCTGCTAAAAATTACTAGCCAGAGAGTAATATAGAACCAGATTTTTAAAGATAAACCACACAACCAGGTCTGAACTCCAAGATTTCAGTATAGCAATTTACTGCTCTGTGCCGTGTTCACATATAGCCAGTATGAGCCGAGGGACTGTACTAAACCTGCTGAGTTTTGACAGATTGGTTTTTATTTCATTTTTATTGCTTATAGGTAAAAGGGGACCTGCCAACCTACTATAGATTCTGGATCTACAGGATTTGGACCATACTATCTTACGTTTTATTGTATTTCTTTAAAAAGACCCCTCCTATTTAACTAGAAGCTCTATTATTTTTTCTGTTTTATACTTAAGATAAATTTGAGGTGGCACAGAGCAGTGGAAGACCAACAGCCTTTAGAAGCACTCTCCAAAATTAGAGTTTGTGGAATACTTTCCAAACATCTGCATGAACAGTGCTATATCAAGCTTCCAACCGACTGGTTAAGAAGAGCGTCCTTTAATCTAAACCATGTTCCTTGGGATTTCTTAATCTAATTAATTCTTCATCTTCTTTTTATATTTTGCCAGTGAGAAACTGACTAGTGGTCGTTACCTCTGAGTCCTTTCCACTAACTGTTTCTTTCAGTTTTGGCAYGATGCTGTACATTTTCATTGCATGGGGATCTCCTCAAACAAAGGAAATTTATGAAACTGTCAGATCAGATTTCATATATTACTCTTGGCATTGCACTTACTAGACCTGGTACACAGTGAATTTTGAAAGCCTCTGATCTTTTATAACCATTTCCAGTCTTATACATACATTTTAAAGTTCCTCATCTGCAGTCACTGGGAATATGATTATTAAAGCTGAGGTAATTTGGATATTTTCTTTCTGTAAGGATATATAGAGTGATGCATTACACCATAAATCATTTCCAATGTTTCATTATCCTTTCTGCTACACTTCTTATTGTTTTATTAAGACTGAATTTATTTCTTTCACCTTTTTTTTTTCCTGCTAGGGGTTTATAATGCTTTAGAACTTAAAATCAAGGTGCTTAGATGTAAGAATAGATTAATCCAGTTTGTTATATTTTCAGCACCTTTGGTTTTTAAATCAGATTCATGTTCCTTTTATTATGTTTTCCACTTTGTAATTTTTTAAAAGTTGTTCTTTTATTCCTTTGCGTCTTTGATTTAGTCGATTTACATGCTTATATAAATAGCAAAATGTTCAAAACTATTTCAACAAAAAAGGGTATTACATTTTCTGTCTCTCTGATACACAAGGTGGGGTTTGTGACTGCTTTTCTAGAAGGACAGAGTTAAGGTTACTCAGGTATTGATCAGAAAGTGTGCCTATGGGAATTAACACTGAGAATAGGTTCAGAGTGGTGAGCTCTTCCTAGGTCTTATGGTACCATAAAATAGAGACATCAAGGACGGACACAAAATCTTTCCTTCTCCTCCCAGACTGCTGTGTCAATCTGAAAGCCTAATGATCATGCATTAGGACCTCAATTATTAACCGTTGTGTGGGTTGGGATGAGTGTRATTTCTCTGCACTATTGTGTTCCTCCTCAGTTCAGGGAAATCAACCAAACTGAAGATATGTTGACCTTTTGAGGCTTAAATAGAAGAGAAGATCCCTTGACACAAAATCCTTTAAGTGTATTTATACAGTGATTCCCTTGGCCAACTCAATGGGCCACACAAAGGATTTCCAGAGCTGAAAGCCTTGATAACTACAGTCTAAATTAAATGAAAAGGCTAAGCTTGCTGGAGAACATTAACAGACAGAAATCCCGTGTTATTTGTGGGATCGTAACTCAGCAGTTGCTTCAGAGATCAATCACACACAACTTCTTTAGGAAAGAAGAATAAGTTTTGTGGAACAATTGGCCGASATGACAGGTTATCCAGATGTCTTTTCTGAATGCAAACAAAGCAAAACCATACTATCTTTAATGCTTGCATTATAAACAACTTGCATCTACTTCTCAATCTCCTTTTCTTCCTCATATGAGCACTGAAATTTAAAAGGGGGAGTTATTTGTAAATCTCTCTCAAACTTCCGGTTGTACTTCCCTTCTTACTTGTACAGCTCAGGGACAAGTCAGAGCAGAATATCTGTGTTCCTTTGTTATGAATACAGTAGAGTTTTTGATTGCGGCTGCCACTATTTCCAAAACCATTTCTTAGTAGCCTTTTCATCCTGTCTAGGAGATTAGTAACTTTCTTAGAATTTAGAAAGGATTATTTTTATCCTTTCTGTTTTTCAATTCCTTTCCATTTTTCTTGGCCATCTACTTGGCCATGTAGCTTACTATTCAAGTTCCATTGATTTTCTTAGCTCAGATGAAAGTCCTTCCGTGTCTACGTACCAAATGTTGGTCTCCTACCCCAGTGTTTCTTTTGACTGATCCTGTTATCAGTTCCATATCCTGATCTTTTGAAATTTCAGGTAGTATATACACATAGSATATAATATTTCAATGTAGCTACTTTCAGTTATGTTTATTACTTCATACATCATCCTGAATTGACAACACTAAACCTGTCATACCTGTCATCTTGCTTAGTGAAGAGCTCTGCATGAGGCGTGAGTAGAGTTTCCTTCACTTTTTGTCTTCAGCACAATAAGCTTTCCTACCTCTATTCACTGTTGCTTCTCTACATATTGAAATACCATTGTATGTYAGTGAGAGTCAGTCGGTGTTATTCTTGCAAGGTAAAGAGCTTCTCCAACCCAATGGTATACCAAGAGTATGGCTGGGTTGAGTGGGGACATGTTGGAAACAGATCATTCCCAAGCCATCAGGRAATAAATCCTTGTGGATTCTTCTCTTAATTGAGAGTCTCTTTCTTATTTCAGAGAAATTCCAAATTTAGCTCAGCTATTTTTTCCTGCACTGGGAAGATATGTGTAATGTCTCTGAGAGAAGGACATTAAAACATTTTTCCTTAATGAGGTTTGTGGATAATATTGCCTACACTGGTCTTAACAACAAGCATAAAGAGCCCATTGCCCAGAGAAACTCTGCAATTCATTAGCTAGTTTTATCTCTCTTTCAAAGAAGAAAAAAAAATATCTGACTGATATGCCCATCCAACACTCTCTGAAAAGAAACAATTCTTCAGCCAGATCATTCCCTTCCCTAACAACAAAGCCAAACAAAGAGAACTCATGCATTAACTTTTTTGACTCTCAGAGAAGAAAACCTATAAGCTAACTAAGAAATGTTTCAGATTTAGAAAATGTGATAGATTTTGCTTTTGGAGGCAAGTATCAGAGCACTAAAGAAAGGACAGTGCACAGAAGCGAATGAGAAATATGGCAAGGTTATCAGTGAGTGTAACGCGGAGGAAAGTAGTCTTTAATGAATARAAAGGAAAGTGTTTTAGGGGAGGGTTCCCGTGTGTAGCAGAACCCTAAGCTTTGCTCTAAGTGGTATGGGCAGAAAATCTGTGAGGTTTGCTCAGAGTGGTTCACCTTGTGACCAAACACATTAGGGAAGCTGCTATACAGCACCAAGTTCAGTATGGAGATTATTACACCACTTAACCTTATCCTCAGGTCAGGCCCTCCTAGATCCATTAACTGTCATTTTGTTTCCTCCTGCTTTCAAAAGCCCTTGAGATGGTCTGAAAATAAAGGGCCTGTTTTACTTCAAATCATTTAGCATGGATGTAGCTTTGATCTCCTAACCTTTAGCAAAGCAGGGCAGCACAAGAGCATTGCGGCATCGCTGTGGTAAGGCATAAGCAACCCCGTATGATGCTGGTAACCCCGGCATTCGAGAGACCATTTCCTATTATCGGGACTTTCATCATGTTACTAGCTGGTAGAGTCAATAATTTCAACTCCTAGAGATAAGTAAGATATTCACAAAAGAATGAGTGAACTTAATTCTATTTCATTTTTTAACATTTCTTGGAAGTGCTCCACCACAGTTTAGGAAAAGAGGAAGGGAAACATTCACTCACCCGAAGGAAAAGAAAGGTGACTTGCATTGGGCTGAGCAAGGCAAAGGAGGACATGTGGTCAGCACACGCTGCACTCCAGCTATTCTCAGCTGGAGGATGGTCCTCTGGAGGCTGGCATAGATTCGAATCTGCTAATGGTGTCTTACTTTACCCCAGGATCCTCATACAGAATTTTAAATTTGGCCTTAGGCAAATAACCTTAATCATGGCTCCCCTATAAATAAAATGCAACCAACGGGACTTGCTTAACCTAGAGGAGTAAAGAGCTTTTAATTTGTAAATACATATGAAGCATTTAGATTGAAGACAGTTTAGCATGTGCAGTACAATAACAGGATGACTTATCATCTTATTAWCCGAATTAATTGATCAGCCTTTCGTAAGTGAACAGTGAAAGGAAAAAACCTTTTGTTTAAATAAAATACTGGTTTACTTTGCTATGATGGTTTAAGACATATTATTGTTAGAGGTGGTCTTTAATACAAGTCTCGTGGTATCCTTAAGCCATAACTCTTGGGACCACCTCGTTCCTTATACCTCTTCCTCTGAGCAGGAATGTTGCAGCAGAGCACAGTTCAGCAGTACATGCTCCATTRAAGGAGCTTATATAGCATTCTATAGACCTGTAGGTCCAGTGGGAATCTTTGGCAGACACAAAAATACTTTGGAAGACTGTGGGAATGCTGATGACTTGACAATGATTTATAATATTGCATTAGAAAAATAAATRCCTGTATAATATGGCAGAACCTGTCAGGATGGGTGAAACAAAGATTTGCCAGTAACTATGCTGCATAGCTTTCCAAACCACTGAACCTGCTGGTTTGCCTAGGCCTCTATTTCCTCCAAACCCTCATAAAAATTTATTGCAGATGGGTACTAAGAAACTACAGGAAAATCCTTCACTGTTCTAACAGCATCTCTGCCTTMTAATAGTCTTGCAGTAACTTTTTTTTTCTTCCCCCAGCAGGAGAGGTTTTCTCCAGCCCAACATGGTTTAATCCTCTCTTACAAATGGCAAAGAAAAAAAATTTATCAGCCTATCTGGGGTAGCCAAGGGATGAAGTACCAAAAAGCTGTATATGAACAAGAGAGACTTAAATCACACTTGCAATTGCAGGCACAGTTTCAGCTGCTGTGTGACGAGCCCTGACACTAGTCTCAGCCCAGGTATTACTTTGCTCTGGGGGCTGATGGTAACTAACTGCCCAATATATCAGAGCAAGACAGTTTTGTGTAATTTGGCTTCTCTTCTGCTATGTATTCATCAATACATCAGGAGGGAAAAAAGCCCAACTGAAAGCAAACCTGGGTGACAGCGTGATTTGGAGCTGACTGAAGGCTGGAGTAATGGGCCAGTGTACTGGCACGCTGGGGACCAGGACTTGGCATGTGCTGCATCCTTTTGTACTTCTTGCTGAGCAGAAAGGCATGACAGATGCAGCCGGACACGCTGTACCGATAAATCTCCTCTCACACTGGYGAACCCCAGCGTAGCGCAGACCTGGCACTGGTGGCTGTACACTTGTACGCCATTCATTTGTATCATCCCGAATGTAACAGGTTTACAATTTGATACTGGGAGTTGTGGGCTGCAGTCACCCTGCCGGCAGGCCCTGCGGCTGGCAGGAGCTCCGGCTGCACCCAGGCTGTGCCAACCTGGAGCAGGAGCCGAGCAGAGCCCTGAGCTGTGCCAGCGCCTGCAGCAGCTCCAGGGGCTGGGGTGAACAAAAAGTGGTGGCTTTTCTGCGCTCTCGTGTGATGGCCCAGCTCTATATAAAGACAGCCAGGGCTGTGTATAAAATACAGCGCTGCTTATTTCTGAGTGGTATGGAAGCAACCCGGGCTCTCTAGAGGAAAATAGTTGAGCCATGTATTATCTGATGACGTGAAGGCAGTAATTTAGAGAGATGTGGTCCTAAAGCCCTGATGTGTCCTTTTGACTCTGACACAAGTACCTGCCTACTTTTAAACTTAAAGATGACCAGTCTAAACCGTATTGACTTCAAAAGGCCTACTCCACAGATTCAGGATGTGCACCCGAGTAGTTTATTTGCAGAACCATGCTCTTGCCTAGCCAGATGTTTGAAAACAGATAATCTATCATCACAGAGGTGAGAGTTAAAGATTGACAGGATAAGTTAGTCTTGGATAACATTTTTTTCTTTTCCCGAAGGAAAATCTGCTGTATCTAGATCTGCAGGTTACTAAGGTAGTATGTGGATTTACCAAAATGTTTCTCTGTGCACACAATTTTTACAAAAAATGAACATTATCTATTTTTCTTTCCACTTACTGTAATGTGCTAGTGAATCTACTGGGGAATTTCATTCTGTGGAATTTGGGATCTTATTCCTTAACCAGGAAAGTCTGAGAACTGAAAGCTGCATTTGCTGGAAAAATCATGAATTGGGATGTGGAATTACAAATACCAGTAATAGACGTCTGTTCAAGCCATCTTAATTTTTTCCAAATACTTATTGGTCTGATCACATATATCACAGTTATTTCATTGGTAACAACTGTTCTTTGTCATGAAACATATATGAAATTTAAGCTTATCCTGTATATTGTTGTTAGTGCTTTTTTAAAAAAAAAGAATTATTAAGCACTGAAAAATCCAAAATAGAAAAGAGGACTTTTTAAACATGAAAAAACATGACAAGCATGTACAAGCATTTTGAGAGCTGATTGGCATTCCATAACGAATAGCATGAGAATAAATTATAGCAAACCAAAATCTTATTAAAGGATATTGAAAAGCATAAAATCTCCTTATTAAAAGGCAAGCAATAGGACAAGTGCAAGAGTTAACCAAGTATCTGATTCAGTTATGCATGCCCTGAATCAAGATTAAGTGTGTAGAGATATGTTATATGATTTTGATATTATAATTATAACTATTTTAATTCATTAAGAGGTTACAAATAAAAAGAGATAATCTCTTATCTCATAAGAGAATACTTTTGACTGTATTATTAAGGCTACAGATCTAAGTAAGTTTTACATTGACTATGAAGTGTGCTTTGTGCATTCCTGGCGACAGTAGGTTAAATCTCAAGATAACCACTTCAGACTGGCTGCATACTTTAGTATTTTTCCCCCTTCACAGTTGTTAAAACTTTATAGAGCCTCAAAACATATCCAGATGGACAGTAACTGTGACTGCCACTTATGAAACCGGTATAATCTAGCACAATACACAAAGTAGGGTAAGTGTGGAAGGAAAACAAGTTCTGAATAGAGGACCTCCTTGGAATATTGGATCAGCCATCAGACACACCAATTCTGTTTAGACAGGCCTGTTATACACACCCAAATGTTCTGCAAAACAAAGCACACCCCCAACCTTTCACCACTCCAACTCCTAAACACTTCTGCCCAAGGGTGGTCTTCACCCTGCTTGAGGCAGTATTTGTGCCTACATCTTTATTCACAAAATGAAGCATTGGTTTCCATAGTTTTTTGGCAAAGCTGAGACACATAAACCATGTTCTTCCTCTCAGAGGAATATCGTATCTTGGCAGTTTTATTTGGGTCTGACCTTTTCAAATATGCAATAGCAAAATATGAACAAATAGATCACTGTACCATTGCGCTGCCATTCTGTCTCCAGTGGATTCCGCTGCACACCTCCTTCAGCCTGCTTGTGTGAAGCCGGGATTATCATAAACAACAGAACTGTAGCGGGGAATTTGGTCAAGATAAAACTATTGTTATTTGAAGTTATAGTCTTTGTTCACTTGTTGGATAATGTCTGCTAAACACATCAATATACAGTGGCTTCTATAAATTTTTTTGTGCTGAGCACAAAAATAATACATACTTTTTTGCATACAGTATGCATCTATCACAGCAGGATGGTTAGGTAATGGAGCCATGAAATAAGAAAAAAACCCCAAACGTTGGCAGATTTACAGCAACTAAATCTATGGCTTCGTTCCTCACTCCAGCTAGAATGGGTACTTAATTCAACTGAACTTAATTCTGACACCTATTTCTACTTACGCGTATGTTGGCAGAGACACATCTGAGTGCGGCAGGCATTCTCAATTATTTCCTTATTCATCACAATTCACAAATTTCCAACTTATAAGTTAACAACTAAAAAAATTGTTTGGGAAATTTCAATTTTAATGCATCGTATTTCATCCCCTTTCCTGCCTTTCTCCCTTTCCTTTCAATTCATTGTAGTCGCATTTATGTGTTAAAACACTGGTGCAGCTGTTCAAGTTGCATACCTGCTGCCTGTGGAGAGAGTGTGTTTTTAAATATATCGTGCAAAAGGACAGTGTCTCTAACACATGGTAGTAGTGCTGTGTTTTAGTTTGCTGTTTTGCAGAAAAGATTGCTTGCCATATGTCTTAACAGAGCCTGCTCTTCTTTTCCAAGAAATCGGCTAAKGGAGTTAAGATTATTTAATTTTTTTTTGGTCTTTTTGTATCACGATTAGAGAGTGGCACATGGAGTATTTAATTAAGCTGTGAATATTGCTGTGTGTTGCTAAGTTAAACAAATGCTGTGTAATTCAGCTATCTCCAACTAACAAACTTAATTAAAAGTAAAAAAAGTTAGGTAAAGCCTCAATAACCCTGGAGTCTTTTAACCAGCTGTAATCTATCCATACAACACTATTCTGTTGAATAAGGGAGCTATCATTAAGGCTTTTGTCAAAGCACACACACACACAAAAAGTTCTGATATTTTTGTTTGGGTTTTCTTCATGTTGCAAACAAAGCTCCAGCCTTTAGCATTTCAGCTCAGCTCCGTTTTGCACCAGAGGTGACTGAGCCACTTGAACAGTCGGTTGCATGTAAATGTGCTGAACAAGAACCAGATCATAAACAAAAGCACGCTGGGGCTTCAATAAGCAAAGCACAAGAGCAGAATATTAACCACGAATCCTGCCTAGTTAAAAATTCCTTTTGCTTGGTCATGGCATATAACAAGGTTTCATGCCTCTTTCTGGCACGTCTTGTGCCACAGACTCCCCAGGAACCTTATTTCATTCAGATGTCTGCTTCTTAATGCGCTGATCTTCAGAGGAACAGCAATTTACTGAGTCATTGCTGGGTTACACCTTTAGCACATGATTTTCTCTCACAATAGTTCATGAAATAGGAAACTCACTGCATCAGGCAACTCAGACCAGAAGCAATTGCAAGAACGCTCATGCAGCCAACATTGGGAATATGGGATTCCCTCATTTAGCTGCAGAAATTATTTAAAAATTGAATAATCCCTTCAAGTGGCTTAAGCACTAATTAGGGACTGTAGGGTACATTAGAAAACTGTTCTAAACATCAGTATACACAAAAAGCGATAGAAGTGATTTAAACATGACCGTGTCTTCTTCATGCCTTTTGGCTGTATCTACTTCACACCTTTTAATTTTGCAGACTTGCACCTGTGACTAGGAGGAGACCAGCATGTGTGAGCTAATTGTTAAAATACATTTCCTTCACCCATTCATTCTATCCAAATGCTTGCAGTTATGGAAATGTTCAAAACGCTCCTTTAGTGAATTATGGCTGCATAAGGAAGACTGGGAAAGGAGAGAAAGAAGAGACTTTATGACTTGACTCCTCCCTGTAGTTTATGTCTTCTAATTTTTCAAGTCTTGATTTTAAGTTTGATTGTTTTCTTATCCAGAGTGTCCCCTTGAAGGCCAGCTACCTCCTAAATTTACCATGTTGACAAAATAACCAAAAGATTACTTTGTTAGATAGACCTCAACAATAAATCAATTTTAAAATATTTGTCTTCCCTTGATATTTTTGCACTAAATTTGCTTCTTGAACAAAAAGTAACACAGATGAAGAACAGTTGGAAGTATTGAGCTAGCTAAGTATGAAAGGTATGCATGAGAGTGTTAACTCTTGGATATAGTTATTCAATATTATCATTGACCACCATCATTTCATCATGTCAGCAGAAAATAGGATGCATTTCATTTGGGAATTAGTACACTTAGCTGGAGGGAATGCTTTTCTAAATTTCATTCAGTCATTAGTGAACTTGAGGAGCTAGATTACAGTATAAAATGGTCTTCTTGCTTCAGATCTGTTTAAATCTAGGTGGTCTCTACTGCTTTCACTGAAATTGCTTGAATTTAATTCACAGTAGTTGGAATCGGAAATGGTCTATGTGATGAATAGACTCTACTATGTGTAGCACCATTAAAAGGTAATGTAAGAAAAGCTTGGCTTGACACAGAATATAGCCACAGACTAGTGAAAATAACACAGTTGAATGTGCAAATGCTGTTCTCTAACGAGATTCTGAATTAGTAAAATGTGAATCTAAAGTCATAATTGGTGTCATTTTTCCAGATGAAGGAGAAGGATGTAGGATTAATGAAAAGATGGGTTAGTTTTGTCTCCATCATCAGACTACAAAAATAAAAAATTAAAAAGACAGAGAGGATAGAGATTATTTTCCTGAATCACAACTATTCAGAAACCTTCCTGTCCTCTCTCCTCCCAGCCTTTTCCTTTCAAGCCCAATCGGACAAACATTGGTCAGTCTCATTACTTTAGTCTTTTTTGCTGATGTGCTGTGGGTTTCCAGTTTATTTCTGCATAACCTGAAAAATCCATATTTGCATCACAAGCTGACCAAAATGTTCTTTAATTATTTCCCAGGAGCTTTGCTTCGTTCTCTGAGTGGGGACCACTGTGTTGCTACAGTGATGAGCTTGTCAACACTCCCATTATAGATGTGTAATTTTGCAGGATACTATAACCCGGCTGACTTAATTGCGTAGAGCTGCAATTCGTTTTACAAGATTTCAGGAAATATGCCAGTTATTTAACATGCTTACATTGAAATAACTTGGCTTTTTTTTCTTTTTTTTTTTTTGCGTCTCAAATGTGATAGGGAGAAAAAGGCAATCACAGCAGAGTCAAAACTTGCTAGGTTGCTTCTTGTCAAGGTAGCCCTTCATTCCCATCTGTATGTTGCCTTTTTCAGCTACCAGTTTTTAGACTTGAGTGTCTGTTGCTCCTAGTGCCTTCCAGGGGAACTTAGTACCCAGCCGATTTCTTGGTAATGTCTTTGTTTCTTTCACTTTTAATCCTTATGTGACTTTGAGGACACATTAGAGAGGATCAATTTTTTAATGACTTATTAGAACATAAAAGTTTTACAAACAAGATATTGAGGGACACCCACTGCTTCAGCTGGGTACCACACACCACCCATGTGTGGCCCACATGTGGCATCTGTCACTATCAGTAGGTACTTTAGATACTAAATGGATATCAATATATTTAGCCCTGGGATGTCTTCTACCAGTGGCTGGAGAAAGCACACATTAGCTTCTTGCGAGCAATGCTACTGCCACTGCCAGGAGTTGTCCCCTTCTCCTAGTGAAGGTAAGAAAGGTATCTTCATACTTGTGAGGCCTTCAGAAGTTTTCAGAGCATTTGGATTAGGTTCAGATAAAACTCTGGCTTTCTGAGTATTTATGTATGAAAAATCTTTGAACTATTTGGAAATTGTCAATAATATCTTCTGGATTTGTTCAGTCCAAAGCGATTTTAAAGATTCAGATCGGAGCAGCTGAGGGTGAGAGAAGGTTCACCCCTTATCGGTCATCCAAATTTGCCGAGGCAATCTTGTGAAAGCAGTGAAGTGAATGCAGAAACTAAAACCAGGGACCACTTGATAATGCTCTAAGCCAAAAACAAAGCAGAAAAAAGAGCAGGCGTTGCTACTATAGCTTACATCATATGTAACTTAAATGAAAGGGAGCAGGATCGATACAAAGTGTGTGGGCGAGGCAGACAGACATATGGCATCAGAGATACAAGGTCAAACATGAAACTCTTTCTTCCAAATTGAAATCCAGGGAATTATCAACAAGTCCCCATCCACACAGAACAAGTGAAAATGTGATTGTGAGGGGCCTGATGATAACCTTAGGACAAATGCTGCTCTCCTTCAGCCTGGCGTCAATTCAGAAATCTTCCAGCTGCGCTGGGACTGCTTTGGATTGCCGTCAATAGAGCTGGAGCAGAGTTTTGCCCCGTATCGTAACACATTTATCCCCAAGGCGAACGTACGCATCTGTTTTTGTTTTAAGTTTTTTCTTACGCAGTTCAATAGTTTCTTGCTAGGAGCCTCAGGGATATTTAAATAAGATGAACCCTTTTACCTACAGGACCATAAAAAGAGAAAAGCTGACAAGGGGCTATGAGGTGTTAAGGCAAAGGTGATGAGGTGCCTTTATGGGACCTTTGCAAAGTGCTTGACACCCCGAGTACAACAGGCAGAATTCCTCTTCCACCAGTGTCTTGRGGAAGGTGGAATACAAAGCTTTTCCCAACCATTGCTCCTCATACGTGTGCACAGGAAATCTTGAGGCACCATCTGCGGCATTTTAAGTGCTCTGTGCTCAGCCAACGTTCCCAATTCCCGGCTGAAAATGCATGGAAATCCACTGCTGGCAAACCTGAGGCTGTCAGGGATTTAAGCCATTACACTTAGTCTTATTTATATTCTATTAATGGTAGATCAGTCTTAATAAAGACGAGCTCCGCTGCTAGTTTCGGTTACAATCTATGTGGTATAACGACTGCTATACAGTGTATATGGAAATTTCTTACCAGTGGGAGGGCATGGACAAATTCTTCACAGCCACCTTTTATAAATGATGGATGTATTAGCCTCTTTTCTTGCCAACGAGGTCCTAGGAACTTGGCTTCCAGACTCTTGAAATTTGGCTTGGCCAAATCATTTAGTGTTGAAATCTTGGTAAGCAGCACCGTGCTGATTCGCTGTTTAATCATTATCCAAACTACCCCACCAGGCTGTTACACACAGCTCACATCCAGCACCCTGCACTGGGAAAAAAGATCCAGCACCACCAGTTGCTGCTCCTTGCATAGGACTGGCAGGATGAGACGGGCAAACATGATTCTGCCTGTATTTCACTTTTCAAAATTAGTCAGAATCTTTTCTTCTACATTAAAGCACATTTTGATATTTTCTGAGGTCAAATGGAGAATACTGAGTTTGCTCTTGTCAAATCAGTAATCTGAAAAAAAATATATTAGAAGAATGAATAAATACTTCAGAAGACAAATTTTATATGGATATAAGCTGCCATTTTTATGTGGATTTTTAAGTTAGAAGTCTGGTTAAAGAAAAATTTGTTAGACCATCCCTCCTGCTTTAGCAATTAGAAGAATATTTTGTAAAGTTTAGATTTGCAATTCAAAAAGCAACTTTGCAGCCCCCCCTCCCCAGCCCCGCCAGCTTCAGAGTCCAAAACTGGAGAGATTCTTCCACTCTAAGGCTGCAATATTCAAAATAAGTGTGCCTACCTCCTGACCAGAGCGTGCTCAGAGCTTTCCCTGAGAAAAGATCTCTGAAGAGTTTCACCTAGCAGACCATTTCGGGAARCATGCGCATTTTCCATAGATCAACTCAAAGCCATGAAAGAAGAAATGCTCTTTGCTGGCTGAAGCATTAGCTGTTACCAAGAAAATTATTCGAAGGGTGCAACGTAGAGAACAAGAGGTTTAACACGGCGCTCGAGTGCCTAAGGATGACATGGGAACCATGGGTCAGTTGGCAATAAATACGATGTACTAGTACTACATACTATCCCATATTTCCCAACTTGCCATCACAGAGTTGCATTTGCTCAGGGCTTTGTTTCAGMGGTACCAAAATATGAGTAGGGGGTCTCCAGAGGTTTTTACATAGATRAAGCTTTGCTATATCAACCCTAAGYRTTCAGTGCTCATCATGTGCCTGTGATCTGTGGGCAGAGGTTTTCRGACCTCATCTGACAGTTTCTACCCTAGGAAAGGAGTGGTTTGATACTATCACAATACAAATAATGAATTATAATCATCCTGGGCATCAGTTTGTTTGTTAGAGATGGAGGCAAGATGGAAATGGGAGCATTTCACTCAGCCCTATTTTGGAATTCCAAAGACTTAATCAGCTCTTAGGAAAAATCACATCATCCAAGGTCAGAGTTTCTTTTACTATAATAATTTTAAACTATATATTAAATATTTTAAAATAATAAATTAAATTATAATATTTTTTAAAAATAAAAAGCTTATTAGACTTTTAAAGGGATACTTGTAGTGAAAGGACAATTAGTAACAGTATAAGGTGGAAAGTATGGCTAAAACTCTATTACAGCTTTTTTTCAGAGCTCTTTTCTTCAGTGAATACTGGTTATGGTACTGTAGTTAAAAATAAACTTCTACTGTGACCAGGGCTTTCACCTCTTCTGAACTATGGTCCCAACCCTCTTGGATGAGCAACAAGGATTATAACTTTACACTAGCTCCCATGATCTGTTGTATACTATTTTACCCAGCATTTATAAAATCCTTCCATAATTTATGATAAAAATGTACTTACATGTTTTCTCTCAAGTGTGAGGGGAAAAATTACATTCAATAGCATGAAATGCTTGTTGAATAAATAGCAGGTAACTGGGAAAAATAGTGGCTAAAGTTCTACTGAGAGAGGGGCTTTGCCAGTGTGCAGGCATTAACACCAGGTTTCCAAGGGGTTTCCAACAGTACAGAACTGTGGTGAGTAGTCCTCTTCTGTGTTTCCTGATTTGCTTTGTAAAAATCGGTTAATATTAATTGAGTTAATTAATATCAATTAAACAAAATACAAAATAAAAGCAAAAAAACCCCTAAAATAAAAGGCAATACAAAATACATTAAGATGGAAACATTAAAAAAGAATAAAAATCTGTAAGTGACTGTTAACAGTTTTGCCTGGCAGTATGGGTGTTGAGGGTGCCAACTTAAGGTAAAAATGGTACTTACAGGCATAGCATATCAGCATTGGACCTGTAGGCATTCTTCAAGATGGTGKTGTAATATTTGCAGTAGGTCTGTTACTCAAATCAGTTTAGCTGTGCTATCTTGATTAGGACCTGAGTTTCCACCACTGCCRCAAGGCCTGTATGTGAAATGCAATATGAATTATAGCAGAATGTCTGTCAGACAGACAGTATCTCAGCACCTCTGTGCGTTTCACCAAATTGAACTTTTATGACTCCAGCATGGAGACAGACAGCCAAAAGCATCATGCAAAAATGTTATTCTGTCCTTTGAGTACTTTTTCCTTGAAGTGATCATAAACACATCTAAGAGTACAATTTACTGAGCATTTGTATTATGGTGTTTGAAACTGTGCATTGTATTTCCCAAAGATAACGCAACAGTTAATTTTCTGCTTTAGTTATAATGCTTTTCCTCAGCATCAGTTACTACTAAATAAGTCCCTATCATTTTTCAAGGGCGTAACTTGCAACAAGACAGCAATAACAATTACATATTGTTTTCAAATAAGATGCCATTTTCCTTTCTGGCAGGCAGCAATGGGTTTTTAATGTGTAACATTTGTTTAATAAAACTCACAGATGCTTCCTTGACAATTGCAAAGGAAGAAAAGAGAGGAAAACAAACCCAAAGAAAAGGCAGAAAATATAAAGAGCAAATGAAAGATTCAGCTTCCATCACAACTATTCATCTTGTATCCCAGGCTGATTATGCACATTTGGCTGGATCGGACATCTCTGGTGAACCTGTGTATAGCAGGGATGTGCTGCGATTTGAGTGCCTGCTTTGCTGAACCGTTGCCTCGATTTCCCACAAATGAAGAAATACTGTGTGCTACCAGGAGGCCCCAGCTTCATGCAGGTCACAGCATTTTGGTATTTCTATTCTCCTGAGGCAATTTGGCTGAGCAGGACAGATTTTTCTGTTGATTACACATTGCTGCTGTATCTTCAAGGTCTGCCTACACTTTTTAGTTTAAATATAATGTGTGAATTGCAGCGGACAACATTTCTTCCTTTGGAGCAAGACAGAACATATATAACCTTTCACTGATTGACTGTTTTTGTGGTGAACTGAAAAAAAAATCATTCTGATCTTAAAAATGAAACAAACAAAAGGAAACCCCACTTCTTTGCAATGAAAACTCTTTAATATCAAGGTAATGGTCACACCAGAGAAAGAGAGAGGGACAGAGATACACTGCAGAAAGCCGGACAACATTCCAGCTGAGAGTCCTGAGCCCTTTTAAATACGAGAGGCCAATCTCTACTACTATCTCTACAACTATAAAAGGATGTGGGGCTGAGAGAGGAACCTCCCTTGGGTCACCCAGCCAGCTGCAGACCTCTAGTGAGATCCCGGGTCTTCCACCTTGTGTAGCTCCCCAGCTGCCCACTCTGAATCATGATGGGAAATATTGGAAGAGAGTTATCATGCAAGTGGGGCCAGTCAAGTAAAAGCAAAAATCATAGGGGATAAGCTTTCCAAAATATAAAAATAACAAACATAAATACATATATAGAAGATAAATATAAATGGCACCAATCTCATTCTGGTGGATGAAGTGCACTGTGAAGTGGCAGTAGTCTAAACTGAACAAATGGAAAACCCAACATCTACGGAAGAGCCAAGACAGTAGCTATGGCCATTGCTTTTTCCATGTCTATCTGAGCCCTCCAGCATATCTGGTGAGTGGCAATAGGCACTTTTTTTCCTGAACAGACCCAAACCGCGAGACTTTGAAAAGAGTCTGTCAGCACTGCCTCATGGCTGGTGCCAGGGAGCAAGAGACAGGCGACTGTGAGTGCCTCGGTCTAAGTGGTTGGACAACATCCAGGATCTCCATGTATTCTGCGTTACAAAGAAAAAATGGTATTGTTACCGTGTATCTTTGAAGCAATCCTGCTTACCTACAAAGGTCCTGTTCCCCAGGCCCAGGAGGAGTCAAGCCGCGGGAGATGGTTTCGTTCGCACAGCTCTAGGTCAGGTTCAGGCAGGACTCAGCCCACCAGCCTTCTCCTCCTCTGCTTCCCACACTTGCTCCATCTCCAGTCTGTGTGGACTGTTTTCTCACTCTCAGCTTCTCTGTTCTTGTTTCTTTTATGCAGACACAAAAATCTCCAGAGAACAGCTAAATGGGTCATGACTAGTACATCTCCGCGCCTTTTTTTTTGGCTGGTAAAATCTCTCTGTACACGGAGTGAGGTGTCTGAGTGTTATACGAAACAGATTCAGTGAATTTTCCCTCATCYGATCCCAATGTCTTTAATCTGAATGACCATCTATGCAATGCAGTATTTACTAATCATAGCAGGTCCAAGAAATATTGCAGCAAAAATACTGTTTCCTAAATTTAGGTACTCTGCAAAAGTTTGCAAGTTCAATTTATATTATAATGTGATACCAGCACATTATAATTTTTAATTAAAAATAGTATCCCTTTGTAACATCTGYAGCACTTTCACATGGCTGTCATCCAGAAACAAGGCAACGTGAGCTAATCTCTGTAGAGAATGGGACATCACATCCTGACCTTGGTACACAGACAGGGTTTCTTTTCAGCCGTCGCATAAACATTTCATTGGCACAAAAARTAATCGGCAGGCATTGTTTTTTAATGGATGGCAGACTGGAAAGGGAGCAATTCCCAATTGACAGAGCAGCTATGCTTCCTCAGATCAGCTTATAACTCGTGATAATATTGTGCTCAAAAATT
This sequence comes from Oceanodroma leucorhoa, assembly GCA_030449065.1. NCBI lineage: Eukaryota > Metazoa > Chordata > Aves > Procellariiformes > Oceanodroma > Oceanodroma leucorhoa. The sequence goes on from JASVER010000042.1 coordinate 6,491,609, forward strand.
CCTCTAGAAAAGGGATTCCCCAGACAGCTACAGATCAGGAGATCTTTCCTCATTATTCAGCAGAAACTATGAACAAACTCCCTGGGAAAAAAACAAAATAAAACATAACAAAGAAATGCATCTAGTCCTTATTCTGTAACAAGTCCAGCTGTATTTTTCTCTTCCTTCAGCAAGTGAGAGAAATGCTTTTGTTTTGTGTCTCCTACCTGTATGTATTGGAGCCGAGTACTAGGGATAACTGTAAAAGCAAAAGGAGGCTTCTTTTTTTTAAAGCAGAATTGTCCTGTAATAACCACGTTCTAACTCATAGCAATGTTGTGAAAAATCTTGTGCTTGTAAGTCTGAAGAATTTTTAAGGGATTATGTGCTGAGGATGGGACTGAAAAATATCAGCCAGAGTCACTGGTGTCCTCTGATGGCTTTATGTTTGTTTAACCTGTAAACTTCCCRTTAGTTTAAATGGAGGCAGGATTTCAACCTATGCTAATCGTACCTTCCTGAGAAATATGCATCAATTTTAATACAGGACAAGTATACGTTCAGTGTGCCTTCCCACATACAATGCACTTGCTACATTGCACATTTCTGAACAGAAGCTGGTAGCGTGGCTTTCTGTGCCATGCACAGTCCCTGCAGTGTTACAGCCCATCCACGCTGCCTCCTCGGGCATTTCTTTCCCGAGGCTTTGCCTGATGCTGTTTTAATTCTTCACACCCTGGGATTCCATCACTCACTTTCCTTGGGAGATTGTTCCACAGTTTAGTAAATATTACTATGGCTTTTTTTTCCCCTGACWTTCATCCTAAATTTTACTTTCCTTAATTTAATTCTGTTCTCTACAAATAATTTTTTTTCTCCATGGGTATTAGGGTGTTCCTTTTTTATTCCAGATAAAGTCAAACTAGTAGCAACTAGGAATTTATATTATTTCTTAGTTGGAGAGACCTAATCTTGAGCAGGTATAGGTAATTATGGATTGTACTTAGGGGTCCGCTAAAACTTGCTGCTTGATTAACTATCCCTGCAGGGATGATAATTGCTGTTACAGATGAAAGTATCAAGCACAGAGCGGAGGCACGGCCCCTCCAGCAGCGTACAGGGCAGCATGGACGGGCTCTGAGAACAGCTCTGTGCAGTCCCCCGGGCTGGGAGAGAAGAGGGAACTGCGTCCCAGCTCTTTAAAACACTGGAGACCCAAACAGACCCATGAAATACCCTGCTGGAGGGACCACGGTTAGATGATCTTCTCCCCAGTCTATTGTACCCCAATACAGAAACAGGGAAATGTGACTATTTGAAATCAAATTCGTAAGAAGAGGAAAGAATGGTTTATATTCTGATTTCACATTGGCTTAAATCAGGAGCTGCTCTAATAATCCCTGGGTCTGAGTGCCAGCTGAAGTAAAAGGGAGCTCAGGCTGAGGGGATGTGTGCTGCCAAGTTTGCTTTTACTTATTTAATTATTTTTCCACCAATGATGCTTAAAAATCAATCACAACCAGTACTAACAGAAGACTCCAGGAGCCTTTCCCAGCTGTTTTGGGCTGCAGCCCCCAAAGCTTGCCTCTCATAATTCAGTTTTAGCTTTAGGCACTTTAAAGTTAATAGACTGATTTGAGCAAAGGGCTTATTTGAAATCCACATTGGAAAAAAGTGAGCATAAGTGTGCTAGTGCCAAGCTATAAACACATTTATACAGTGCAGTAAATCAATACCACTGCCTTTCCTTGGAGAGACTGGGCCAATTAAGCCGAATGTACAGGACATGATGATGGAACCTGTTCAGCTTATTACGGGACTGGTAGCAAAGACTGCAACCATACTACCCTGCTGAGCCTCATCTTGACATTCCCCTGGCCAAATTTTAGCCCATTTGATTTGACTACTGGAAGAGAACAGAGATGATTTTTTTGGAAAATTATCTGAAGAAAATGGGAGTCAAAGAAAGGATTCAAGAAGGGTGATTGATAGTTTATTGTTTCACTGTTTGAAAAAGTTTGTGAAGTTTTTTTGTTGGAAGAGTCATTCAAATACAGGCTGGGGTACGAACACTGCAGTGTTTTCCTGTAGTCACCTCCTTAAATTTAAGCCTGAATAGTCATGTCTATTGAAAAGTTTGTGGGTTGGCTGTCTTCCTCTGGACTGGGGTTAAAGTTATTAACTTTATGAACCCAAATTGATCTTGATGACCATGCAGTGCATGGAAGGTAGGGAGAAAGGCAATGAGAAAGATGTACAATGAAAATGGAAAGACATTAGGAGTATTGCGTGGTGCAGCATGAGGACGAGCAAATGGGAAGAGGCAGGAAAGGTGATGCCTATCTACATCCTCCACTAGTAGAGAGCCTACAAATGTACTTGGACTCTGGAATGCAATAATGACACTACACTCACCACACTTCCTCTCATAAATTCCTGCATAAGTAGAGGTTATATAATCTGACCTGTGATTTTTTGCAAACAAGAAAATGTTCAGTTTTTTTGTTATCGGAGCATTTAATTCAACTGCTGTAATTACAGGGCTTCCCCGTGCGCCCTCCCCCCCCCCCCCCCCTTTTAAGTGTTATGCAAAATATAAAACAAGGTTATGAAAAAAAGGATGTGGTGTTATGGAGAGCTGGTTAGCTTTTGGTGCATTAAGTCCCTGAAAATTAGTTATATCTTGTGTTTATGTAAAACCTATCATTGACTATTAAATGTAAAGTTACCATTGCCTGAATAGGTGCTCAAATCATAGAAAGCTTAGTGTAGTTAGAAGCTGAGAACTGGCAAAGCTGTCTTATAAAAACTCTCTAAAATGCATTAGAATGTACACAAAAAGTAATTTTTTTAATGAGAGAAAAGAGGAAGAAAAAAACCCCCAGTATCCCCTTTAAAAGGGAAGAATTCAGACTTTGAGAGAACTAAAAGAGGGAGCTGAAATGTTCTTTTAAAGGTTTTCCTTTTCAGATCAAAAAAATTCAAGCGCACTTCTTGCCAACCTAACCTCCAATGCAAGATGCTCCTGTGTATATCTTACCTGTGTGACTCTGCCGATACCTCTTTAAAGCAGGAGGAAGAGATTTCCAAATAAAGTTAAAAGTGCTGAAAGGCAACTGCCAGGCCACCAGCAGTGCCTGCCCAGGTCCTAACCCATGGCATTAATAATCCATCATCTGCCTCATCAGGTGCCTGAACAGATTCTCCATCCTATGGCTGGGCATAGGAAAAGGCCACCTTTCCTCTTCTCACACGTCTTACTCTGTGGATACGTTTCTTAGAATTATTTTTAAACTTTGTACTAGCTATTTTTCTGTTCGTACCTTCACTCATCTCATTACTCGTTTCACTGCTCATTTACTCACTGGGACAAAAATTGATTGAGACAGGCAGTAAAGAAGTGTACGTCTGTGAATAGAAACCAAACTCATTCACCTCATGAGGTTAGCAACTCACTGCACCATCATAAAACAGAGATATATTTACCCTTAAATCTTGGCTTTTGGAAAGCAAGGACAGAAACACATAAGCACAAAGTGCATAATATAGAACTGAAAATCCACAAATATCTCATCTTAGTAGGGCAATACACTCATGGTGCTGTCCCTGATAGGGAACAGCCCATGCCCCTAAAGATGCATTCATAAACAGCTCGTTACTTGGCAGTCCCTTGCAGAGGAAATSCTGTTGTCTGAAGAAATAAAGGAGATATCTTGGCATGGGCTGTGGAAACTTTTCTTTCCACAAAGGCTACCTGATATCAGTATCATCTGGGAGGGGGGAAAAAAGCACACAGCCTCAGAGGCAGGAAGAGCAGTGGCCTCTGATTGCAACTTATCTCTCAGAGCACCCTGGCCATATGCTGCTGCTTACCTTAATCCATTTACTTCATCACCAAGGCAAGAGTATATTTTTTCCCCTTCATGGCTTCTGTACAGTGTGATTTAGTGAGATGGCTATAGTCTAGTAAAATGTATCCCAGCTCCCATCCTCTCTCCACCAAAACTGTCGTTATCTGTAGAGCAAAAAGAGCRTAGAGTGAAAGATAAAAAATCTCATGTGTGAGCTGTTGATTGATAACTAGAAAGTGATTCTTCTGTCTGGTTGCCTCTGTGGGTTATGGCAGCCTAGCTAGTCCCTTCAACACGGTACTTACTGTGCGATACATTATCTTTCAYAGCTAGTACTCTTAGTTTCTTAATATATTGACTACTTCTTCCAGTACTTTAGTCCCACTTGCTTTTATAGCTAGGATCTCTAACCAACTTCATTTGTCCTCTTTATCATTTTGAAGAAATTTTGAAAGGCAACTCGGAAACTTGTCTAGCTGCCTTTTTCCAAGTGTGCTTCACTATTACAGTGTCCATTATACTGAGTTTGCATCGTCCTCATATCTACAAGGTATGAGARATTTCATTCATTGCAAATCCTTTATAATAGTCTAACTTCTTGAATGAATTGGCAATACATTTCATTACTAATAAGCCTGCATTTCAAAGCTGCCAAAGGCTTCACACAAATACCAATCTGGTGTGGCTCCAAATTTGCTTTTTCAGACTCACATTCAGGCTTTGCAGAATACCAACAGCACAGACACATACAATAAATAACTTCACGATTACTAGTTTTTGTTCTTTCATTCCCCCACCAGTTTTTTTCCCTTTTCTTTGCCTTGATGTCAACCTCTGACCCAGGGATGAGTGATTATTTTGCATTAGTACCTGCTAACATTATAAAAGGTGTCCTGTTTGCCTGAGGTGAGGTATATTCAGTCGGTGGGGTTCTGATGCTCTCCTTTACTCACATCAGACTMCATTCAGTGTAACTAACCCAAGTTTAGCATCATTATTCCTGATTCTCAGCACAGCAAATGAGATCRAAATCTGCTCCAGTTAGTCCACACTCAGAATAAGATACACAGTTGATTATTATCTGCGTATGAAACAGCTTAGATTGCCATAGCCTCTTTTTTTTCTCCTCTTGTACTATCAAGGAATGGCATTGATAGATGATACAAAAGCCTCAGTGGGGTTGTCAGGTGTTAAACATTTCAAATAACCCCCCCCCAAAACTTTAAACAGTTGACTTATTGGTGGCACATGATATTGCATGATACGGAAATTAAATATTGGGGTTGTATTTCATGATCAAATCGACAAGGGGTTAATAAAGAAGTCTGCTTGCTGTTTGTTTTTCTGTGGTATAAACTTACAAAAGTACATTACTTCCTCATCAATTTGCAGTTTATCTCTGAATGTTCCCCAATGGTGTTCCCAATAGCATTGTGGGGAGCAGTGAAATGGCCACAGGGATTTTGGAACAAATCCTCTTCAGTGAAGATAATAATTTACAATATGTGCATTTATTTACTTCTGCCATAATTGCTACATCTGCATTATTGACACTAATTAATTAAGCCTCATTTAATTAATTGTGTTCTCTGAGGAAGGTGGTGTTGACATTTTGCAGCTGGTACTTGAGAGGGGAGCTGTGGAAGGCAAAGTTCTTGACAGCATCCCTGGTTTGAAGTCCTCTGGCTCCCCATATCCCTGCTAGTGCCCGTGGACTGTGTTGGGCCACGCAGCTGGAACACGCTGGATCTGAGCCTTCAGCCTTCCCGAAACTGCCAAAAAAACTTCAAATGGAGAAATAACAATCCAAAATCTGAGCTGAATCTAAATAAACCCCAAACCCAGAAACAGATATGTAGATAGCATACCTTGAGTTTCCTTTTAGTGCTCTCAGTGAGACCTCCTCCTCTATTTATTTACTCATTTAGAATCATTTAAACTTCCTTGGGTYAAACTCAGATGTGATGGGACAGATCCTCTGTTGCTCTGGATCAACTTAATACCAGCCCCACATGTCTGACTAGCACGTCGTTCCTGTGTGTGTGGCTGACGTCTTGTTTTACACAGATGGGCAATCATGCATACAAATGCTCCTATAATTTATCCCAGAGTTGCTGAACTCTGGGAACAGGCAACTTTCCCTCTGTTTCTAACACTCCGCATCCTACAGAGGTGTTTTCTCTTGTTCCAAAATATTATTCTTCATTAATTAAATTTCAGTAAAACAGCTATACCTTTGAGAGCTGGAGATTCTTAATCTCCTAACAGGCTCTTTGTGGTTAGGGGAAAAAAAGTCGAATATTTTCCACTGTGCTATGTTGCCTACTAATTTCTTGTCAAAATGGTGTATGTCTACCAGCTCTCATTGATGCTCTGACCTGAGTTTGGCAATTAGAACCTTTGCCAACAACCATTTTACAAGCAAAACCTGCTCATTTCTCCCTGAAAGCTATTTTTAAGAACACGTTCTTTAAAGAAAATTCTTTTTATCATTTCATAGCTTAGACGTCCTGCTCCCAGTCTAGCTTTACTGATTTCAGCACCATTACACCAGGAATGAATGTGACTTGCTCAATTGTTTTTGGTGGCATGATGTCGCATGCATTTACTATATCCTTGGCAACAGCAAGGCTGCCCCATGGCCGTTTAAGAAGAAAGAAATGGAGTGAATCAGAATAAGCCATAGTCCCTGCAAAAAGGGGGAAGAAGAAAAGAAAGAAAGAAAGGAACAGCCACGGAGTGGGGTCTGGGAAGATTRGGCACTGGTTTGAAAACAATGATGCAATGAACTGAAATCCAAAAGATTACTTGTCTACTTTCTAGCTGCACCAATAGTCATTTCTCTGCTAATTACCTTCCCTTTTGTGGAGGGGGTCCCATTAGCAGTATCATAGCAGTAGTGCTGCTGTACCCGTGACAATCCAAGGGTATACATGAGGCAAACCTTGCACAATGCATGTGTTTGAGGTACGTGCCATGGGATCAGCCACCAGACAGACTTCAGGAATGAGTCTCAATGCCTGAGTTTATTTTGTTTTGCTTGCAAACATCTGAGCTCTCAGATTTGGCAAAAAAAMCCCACTGCATGTCATTCTGTTTAGGGTTCCACATAAAAATCGTATCAGTGGTTTATAGACAGCAGCATGGTAGTTTTCCCAGCTTCAAATGCTTTCCTGTTCCTGCTACTCATCCAGATGGAAAGGTTCTCCAAACAAAAGCCTAGTGACAGTGAAGGCATGTGTGAGTTCACTTCCAGCCACTTCAGTTTGCAGATATTTGTCTCACTTTTTGCTGTTGGCAAATCTGTCCTTGAAGGGCATAACCAGAGGTTTATTAGAAATGCAAAAGAACCTCTGTTCCTGTCCTCTTTCACTTCATCTTTCCTGCAAAGCACGTTATCAGCAAACACTTGTCAACATTTGATTGCTGTAACGCAGGTGATTACAAGAAATAAGAAATATTTGTTTTTTCTGAATGTTTTCTGTCTCAGTCTGTACCCAGGGTGCCACTTCCACTTGAAATTGTTTTTCACTGCTGTTATCTGAAGCCCACAGCTTATAACAAAAAGGGCTGATTATGTAAAAACAAAGTGACATCAGGCTGTCAAAGCAAAATATCCTCACCACAAATCCCAGCCTGGGTCTTGAGCCGGCAACTGAATTGCGGAGCAAGAGGAATGCCTTTGTGGAAGTGGAGTGGAAATGTGTGCTGCCGAGTGGGGCAGCCCAGCCGGTGTGCAGCTCCCCTTCAGGTCCTTACTCACGGGAATGGGTCGGCGTCTTCACACGAGTTTCACAACTGCTTTTGTGCGTCGCTTGCTTCTAGATCAGAAGGGGCACAGAAGATAGGGAGCACTGGCAGAATATGTGCGGCTTTAATAGGAACAATCTGGAGCCAAGTTATTTCCCTGCAAAAGACTTTTGATGTGTAATAGAAGCCATACCCCTCCGCAGTGCTGAATAAATTGTAGCCCAGGAAAAACCAAAGACTTTTGCTAAGGGTTTGAATTTTATACATTAGCTCTGTCTCATAGATCATGTTTATATACATATAAAAAAAAWAATATATGATTAAGTGGATTCTTTTTCTTTACATGAATGCAGGCATGCTGTCGATATCCACAAGCTTCATTTTACACCATGTCAAAGGGAGCTGTCTTCACTCCTTCTCTTTATATTCCAGTTTAGATCGATATTTGCACAGATAATTTCAATAGAAACTATTACTCCAAAAAAATTGATACCACATAACCGGGGCAGGATTCAGCTCACCTAAGTTTAGGCATCTAAAAGGTGGGTGTTGAGTCCAAGCTGCTTCTTTTGGCTTTCCCTATAGTGAATGGAAAAACAGATATTTCTTCAGAGGGCAAAAGGTCCCYCTGTAGCGTGGCTGTCACATGGAGAGGTCTCCAGAGATACCTCATTTTCTGCCTCTGCCAGTGTAGGGCAAATAGTTAATCCTTGACTCCAAATCAGCTGAAGCTGGGTAAGATGCATTCCCCTTCATTATGTTCTTAAATATTGAATCACTACAGCATCTTCATCTGATGTTTTGTTGGGTAATTTTGTGAAACTCCTCCMCCCGTCTTATCATAAAACGGTATAAAAATGTGTAAAACTGCTCCCTCTTGCAGGATAAGGTTTTAATTTTGAACTCATCAGTAACACAAACTATAATTTCAGAAAGTGTGCTATTATTGTTAAATTAGAAAGTCAAAAGTCAGTTTTGGGTAGAAGAGTTTGGTTTTTAGTAGAGCTTATTACTAGAACGAAGACGTGGCTTTGATAAATTCAGAACACATCCAAACTACAAATCAGAGTTTTTGTTAATTTCCAAAAAACCTCCTCCTTGGAATGCAGTCRGCTGACTTTGTTTTTCTTTATTTTTTTTCAGAACTCTTGGCAACTTCTACACTAGCTCTGCTAGTTAAGACCAATGGTATCTGTAGGATTACTGCCAGAAGGAAAAAAAAAATCATATCACTTTAGACCCTTGCTTCAGAGAAGCCCTGTCATGAAAGGGAGCTGGAGAGATCTTTCCCCTGGAGTAAAGCAAATGCCATGAAAAAAGCTGAGAAATGCAGTTCAAAGCCAAGGTCATATCCTGGGACAAGATCAGGTCTCAGGAAGGTTTCTGGGTCTTGGAAAGTTGGGTTCATAGGAAAGGTGGTAAACCTGCTTTTAATATAAAGAAGAAATCTCTTAAAAATGGAGAGTGAATGAGTTTAGGTAAGTACACAATAAATATTAGAAATGCCWCATGGAAAATTCTAAGGAGAACAAAAAAAGTCCAAAAATTATATTGGCCTTGGTATGTAAGCGTTCACCGTGAAGGTGGGTTAAACATGCCCGTGTGACTGCTGAGAAACACCGGGTTTTGCAGAGAGGCCATGCAAAAAGCTTCTCCTGACTCCTCAGCTGTCAGTCAGCTGTTTCCAGCTGGCGGGTGACGCCTGGTTGTGTGACAGCTTCCAATCGGCCAGGGCAGAGTCACACAGGCTTGTGCAACCCGTGTTCACTGGTGGTTTTGGCGCTTGGGTCCGAGTGCCTGGTGATGCGCCGGGATCACTTCTGTGGGCACCCACATCACGCAGACCGCTCACGTGGCCATGGCCTCTCTCCCAGAGGCTAGGGACCATGCAGATGCTGGACACTCATCTGCATCTCTTCATCAGTAAATTTCTAGGAAACAGATATGGGATGATGGAGACCCCCTGCTGTGGTTCTGTCTGGACCATTCGATCTTACTTGCAAATTGCTCTGAATTATGCAGCCATAAACTTAAACCTGTATCTTCTGCAGTTAAGCTATTAACGTAAGATTTATGTATCATAATTGTAAATTGAACAGAATGGGTTATTTCAAAGTAGAAYGGAATTCATCAGTATCTCAAAACCTTTTCTGAAACAGAAATGTCTTCAAAGAGCAGTAGTTCTTTGTAATTATATAAARAGCAAACCGCTTTCCTAAGCAAATGCCATGTTAGATTGAGGTTTATGCTCTTTCATTGCCTGTTAGTGAAAGAAGGGTACTATGACATCTGCTAGAAAAAACAAACTGAATTATGGTCTACCACCCTTTGACTCACTAGGGCCAGGAGGAAATATGGCACGGGGGTTTAAGCTGAAGAAGAAAATGAAAAGTATGTGGTACCCACAGGCAGATGCACCATGGTGACTAAACAGCATGCTGAACTAGGTGAAAAAGCTGCCATCCAGCCAGGTCTTAGACKGTACTCATACAAATGTATTGCAAAAACACTGCCAAGTGCAATGTCAAAAAATGCTCACCAAATAGCCTGCAGGCCTGGAAATACCTGTTTTTCCATGACTCCTCATAGTAAGTCTGGTTGGCAACATCTCAGAAAAAGCAGCAGCAGATCTAATGTCTCAGCTTCTTGGTTTCTAGAGTTGTTCTTTYAATACAGTAGATAATGGAGAGATCAAGGTGGGTAGCCCTTTTTGTGAGCTTGTCGTTGCTTTTCATGCCCAGCTTCCTATAAAAAAGGTGATCCTTTCACTGCCAACTTTCCCTAACCTCTGCGAGACATGGAGATCACTGTCATCTATGTTCCTGGCCAATATCAACCAGACTTTTATTTTTGAAAATAAGATAAGGCAGAGTCACTCGTTGAACATACATGACTTTCACTGCCCTAATAACATGTTCAGTGCAAACAGCTGGGATTGTGTGCATCCTCCTCAGAGCCCTGTATTACATACAGACACATACATTTTAAAGACAAGCGTGACATTTGCTGTGTTTTTTTCCCATTTTGTGATTCATGGTTTGACACATTTACTAAAATTATTCCTTTGTTTTAGTTATGAGTTGTGGGCTGAAATTTCTTTAGCTCTCTTAAGGAGCTTGGATGCCCCTCTCGTATTAAATGCCCCCCGTATTAAAACTGACAGATGTTCCTATCTCCTGCTTTGTTCTGAAAGTTTCCGCTATAAATTATGAATGTGGTAGGTCTCCTATAACAGGGAGAGAGGATACATAGTACAGTAAAACTGTTCCCCYTTATTTCAACCTCTGTGTCACTGCCTTTCTTTTCTATTAAGAAAAATCATGATCGTTTTCCCTGCTCGACACTAGTTCTTTTGAAAAGCAATTTGCTGTTTGTGATCTGGTGTAACTGCTGCCCATGTAACCCTCAGTTCTGTTCCTCTCTGGAGAGACTCCATGCAGCACTTCCCACAATGGACCCCACACGGGATGCTGCTGGTGGAGATGGCCGAGGATGGTACAAATGAGGACCGGAGGGACTTGGGGTCCTGCGTCCCTCCATGTCCTTGTGGCCAAGCGAGAGTGAGCGCCCCTGTGTGAGCTCCCTGTCCTGCAGCAAGGCTTAACCACCGCTGACTGCTGAATAAACCTTTACAGTATTGCCAGTCTGTCCCATGGTCAGCAGACCATGGGACCTGTCACGTGTAGGGTGAATGAATGGTTTTTCTGATATAAAGCCCTTATCACTGAAGTATATCTTAGCTGTCGCAACTTACAGTTATGACTGTAATTCCTAATTATTGAACAAGGAGTGTGTTTCAACCTCATTGTCATAAAAATTTCCAACTTTCTTAAACTTTGTAGCTTTCTTTTTTAACGTTTGCTCTATATAAAAAAGTCAGTGAAAGAAAAACAAATAAGCAATTAAGGATTTGACTGGGAACCAGGCAGAAGTTCAGGCAAAACRTCTCCCTGGTTGTATTACGCTGCTGCCGAACGTGAAGACCCCTGTCTGGGATGAGGTGCAATGGAGGGGCAGTGTGTGTCTAACAGCGCCTCGGGAGCTGGCAAATGTCCAGGGCATCAAAATGGCCTCAGACGCCTGAAGTACTGTGGAGGAAATACTTTCATCATGCCTCAGCACCACGTTTTACCTCTGCAGTTATTGCTGGTATTCCTCGGTAGCACCTCATATTGAGCAGACCTCAAATTTGTACTGACATACTGTAAACATCAGTCCATGTCCCAAARCATCTACTCACCAGCTAACAGGAGAAAGGCTTTGAGGAATTTCCAACAYGTTTGTTGTTGGCCAAGCTGAAAGAAATGGGAGAGCTCACACTACAATTTTGACTAGCATGTATCTCAACCCAAACTTTTCCTAAGCACATATTTGGTGTTTAACTGTGAAATGAACTGAGCTGCTGACATTCTTTTAAATGTAGAGCTAGAAAAATGTAAAATCCATGAAGCCAAGGCAAATGCTGCTGCTTACTTTGTCAGCTTGCATCAGCACAAATTAWAATACCAATAGCTCCTTTGTTGTAAATGAGAGGAAGTTTTTCTTCACATTCTGAATTTAATTATTTTTGCAGAATTGAGGACACCAGGACTAGTCAGTTGGCAAGTGGCAATCAGCTACAGGTAGGTTGTACTACGGGCTATGATTACTTAATCTTTTTGGCATCTACTATCTAGGGAGAGGAGGACACAGACACTCATGAAAAAAAGTTTTTAAGATGGGCTGAAGAACTTTAACCTCACCATGTTGCGGAACAGGAGAAAGTCCGTGGATGTCACTAGAGTTACAGTGACTTGACACCAACTTGAGTGCAGACAAAATGTGATGCATCATGCTTAAACTCTTTAAATTAGACAGTAACTTCAGGACTCCATTTAACAGGAGACCAGCTACTGTTGTCATTTCTTCTTGCCAGCAGAACATTTATTTTGCTTATAGCCCATCTGGAGACTGAAAGTTGAGCTGAGAATAAGATGTACTAGGGAAAACRATGGGATAACTTTACTGTCTGTCACATCAACCCTTGTCTTTACAGGCAGCCCCAGGGCACTTAACCTGTATTCCCACTACACCTGCACAAAATATTTAGGTATGAATGCAGAAAATTAACCAAAAATCCCCCTAACAAGCAAMCCCCAAGCTATTCAAATTGATCTCAGTAAACAGGTTTAAAAAAAGCATTTTGTAGTTAACTGGCACAGGATCATAAAAAGGTTTGGCAGCTCTCTAAGTCGGTGACTCAGGATCTCTGTGAATCTAGTCAATTGTGAGGGTTTTTAAAAAATCCYCGCAGGTGTAGTTGCAGCTTTCTGTCTTCAAATACATGCAGAAATCAAGTCTTTTGTCCCAGGTTCATCCTGCCTCACCGCGGCACTGGGCTAAGCTCYCCAAGGTAAGCATCTACTACCCCCAGACCCCACCTGTACTCAGTGCAAAGAGGCAGTGCCAGGAGGCAGCTCAGCACAGCTAAGCTGTGTCTCTCCAGACACTTCTCTCTCTCACTGACAGTTCAAAGAAGTCCTGACCTGGGCGCTTTGGTTAAACGCGTGAATTTAGATAGGACGCTTGCAGGGATTGGGAAGTGCAGGGTGTAGTGGAGTTCAGTGGGTTCACTCCTGAGCTAGTGGAGCTGCTAAGCCCGAGATGGTGAAGAGCAACACAGTACGATGTCATGCAGGTGGTACCTGTGTAGGCACTCCACTGCCATTTCCAAGTTTCGCACAGAGGGAAGCAGATCAGACTTCTCTTCACCTCCAGTACGGCTGAGTCAGCCTCCTGTTGAACAGAAAATACGCATGAGGTTTTGTTTCTTGCAAACARCTTCTTGCTAGTAGGAAACTATCTGTGACGTCTCTGGCCCTAGAGAAGTGCCAGGCACGATTAATATTGTTTAACAAAGCATTTGGCTTGCCTCTGATRAACAAGAAAGGTCAGAGGCTAGGGACCTATGCTGAAAGCTAATTGCTGAAGTTATTTGTCTGGCTTGTGTTAGATGCTTGGATCCTACTATACAAGTTAGAAGTGCAGAGTGCCCTAAGTGCAATATTTTAATTTAAATGCGTATAGTACAAGAGAGAAACAATTAACTGATCATCTTATTAGAGGCTTAGCTATCTACATCTGGACAGCTTTTCCTCTTTGATCTCATAAGAAAAAATGAATGGAAGTTTAGGACATGTCTATTTGCTTTTGTAAAGGCTTGGATCCAAGCAAAACACACTTATATCTAGGAAATAACAATAAGAGGTTGTAAACGTATTAAATACTTTTGACCAGTGCTAGATACCAAAACAGAGATTTCCAAGGTCAAAGAACTGGAGAGTGCTGACTCCTGGTTTCCATTTGACTCCCAGTACAAACCCCATAGAAATAGTAGCATAGAAATGCTACTAAATGAAACAATATACTTCTCCCTGTGGACACATGAATGAGTTATATCGTCATTGTTTGGTTTTAGGKTTTTTTTCCCCTTGTAGTCTTCAAAAAATCGCAAGTGCTGTAGCCTGTAAATTTCATGAATAGAGAAATCTCTGCTCCCATCTATTGGTGAGCAAGAGAAGAATGCCCATAAAACTAGTTAATCTGTTTAGCTGTTTTACCCAGATCACTGGATGGACAGGTAATCCAGAGAGGTAGGGGCTCTCTGATACCATCTCTTCGGTAATAAAAACCACAGCCCTTCTTTGTCTTTCACTCCTCATTCCTCCAGTGGCACTTTGGGGAGACATCATAGTTACATTTCAATCACGACAAAGACCTACCAGTCTTCTCAGCACCCTGTACTGGGACAACATCTCTGTAAGAGCTCTTGCAAAGGATTTAATGGGTAGACATGATGGCGTTGCACAAAAGAAAGTTTTTTTTCACACAAACCATGGTAACAGCAGCAGAAGTRAGACATCTTGGGGGTTGGACTAGATGATCCTGAATGATCCCTTCCAACCCAAACCATTCTGTGATCTTCTCTGAAAACTCTTTTACTCAGCCATGAAATAAAATGAAACTTTCAGATTGATTTTTAGGAAGGAGATTCAGAAAACAACAGAATACTGATTTGCAGGGGGCTTGAAACAGGCCTGCCCAGGCAGGAGTCAGACCTCTGGAGCTATGATGTCCAAACAGTGCTAAACTATAGAGAAATTTAGCAGATAGGGAAGGAGAAATGATGCTCAGAAGGAATGTATGCCTACAGGAAATTCACAGCATCAGCTGGCGACCAAGTCAATGGAGCATTGCCAAAGGTACTGAATGAAGTAGATGGTTTTATTTATTGTGCATTGTTTTCCCAAAGTTAATGTATCTTTGTCTTGCCATTAGCRAAGGCCTCTTTGTTTCAAGGAGTTTCATACTTGCAAGTGATGAACTATTGCCTGAAGGTGCTTGGAAAACATTCTGGGTGAGAAGGGACACAATGCTGTACACTGACTTTGAAGAGGGGTCACTTTTTGAACATGGTCTTGCTTCTAGCAGGAGCTTTCGCAGGGTTCTGGGTATCCAGTGATTAGCCATGGTGGCAAGATCCCAACTAGGTGGAGGAGAAAGTAGTCAAAAGAAAGTAAATTACTGGATTCATATGGAAGGGCTGAATTTCTGAGCTCATCAGCTTTTTCGCTTGAATTTTCTCAGCATCCGAATCTTAAATGAAGCCTCATCGCCATTGTTAGGAGCAACATTCAGTTCTTGCCACGCTCACATTGGTGGTCATTGCTATTCCAAGATCATTAGYAAGAGGTACAAGCATGGTAAGGAATGTAAAAGAGGGTTGGAGAGAAAAGGTGCTGCTGAATAAATCCATACTGGGGTGAATACGGTGCTGAGACAGAATTTCGTTCAGCAGAATGGTTTATCGCTAAAAACTGGCATGTTGCAGTTGAACTGAGATTTTCTAAAGAAAACTGCATCCACAGACAGCTGACTGATGAGTTCACATTATAAAAGACTGTTCAGGAGTTCATCCACTGAAAGGCCATTTACGGGCTTTACTTTCTCACGGTCCCACTCTGGAAAGAGTTACTCCGCTTGTAAGAGTTACACAGCCCATGCATATCCTCCCATTGTTTCAAGTTAAGGGAACATCAGCTGGTTTTTCTATTGTGAACAGGGGCCACGATGGAGGGCTAATTGGTTCTGTTCAGTTAAATGTCTGTTTTATGAGACCAGGCTATTGCACGCACCGATGCTGGACAATGGGACAGCAGTCTGAATCTGTGATCTCCATTAGACAATGAGCATTTAGGCCATTTCTGAGGGATTTGGCAAGAAAACTCTTGTTTCTTTTTCCACACAATAAAAMCCCCCAAAAGATAATTAGATAATTCAGAGTGGATAATGATTATCCATGGTTTGGAAGGAATTTCTCTTTGACAAAAACTCCTCTGCATCTATAGTACAAACTGATTTTGCTGGAAACTTGCTATCAGCCAGAGGAAGCAAGCTTCCCAGTGAAACTTTTTAAGGTGTGCAGCATTTGTTGATTTGTTAATGCTAGATACACACAAGGGTACCTAAAGGTCATTCCTAGAAAGCCATATTACATTCTTGCTAAAGAAAATTTGTACATCTCTACCACTTGATGAGATCACGGTRTTCACGTACAGAAACGTGTATTTCCAAAAGAATGGGTTTCTTTGGTGTTTTGGGGTTTTGTTTTGAGGCCAGTGATCATGTCCCAAGTTCTCCAAGAGGCAGGTCTCTGAGCCTGCTGGAATCGTGCTTTATTACCTCTGTGGCAAAAAAAAAAAAAAATAATTGTACATAAATTTTAAACAGCCAGTTGATTCTGTAGCATCAGGGTACRGGGTTTATTCCAGCTCCTCTTCCCTTTCTGGGAGACTCAGGTGGCTGAACGCCACAGGCAGCATTTTGGGGATTTGAGGGGCAGAGGTGAAATAGCACGTGCAGCCGATTTCCTAATCCTGACCTTGCTATTTTAATGATGAAGATTAAAGTAGCCCCATGGATGTTCTAGTCCATACAAGATCCTTATTCAGAGCAATGCTACCCACAGGAACAGGGGAGGCAGGGAGATGGCTTGGGCCACCTCTGAGTACCTGCCTCTGAGGTTGATTTGGAAGATTAAACATTAGTATAGAGTCCTGCAAGGAAGAATAGTTTTTCAGGACAGCAAAAAACCAATGTATTTTCCCGAYGTGCTGCCATAAGACAATCATGATATTGGTTAACAGAAATTTCCTTTGGCTTGGGAGGGAGGGAGGGGATCTGCAATTTATGAAGGCGATGGATTTGTCTTTCTGCAAATTTAGGTCACTGGAAGAATATAGGATTTTTTTAGTTTTGCAGGGATACAGTTTAAAAAGCATATACAGAGATAGAAAAGGAAAGAAGGGGTCAGAGGATTATTTTATTTAGCACATTTCATAGAGGCCCCTTTACAGGAAGGAATTCATTCCAATATGGCTCATTATGCAAGGTAAATGCGGTGTTTCCATAATATCACTTGTTTTTGCTTTCTGTGCCATATGCAAGCCTGCTCATTTATCCAGACCTGGATATCCTGCTCATTTATCATGACCAGAAATGTCACGATACAAGTCACAAAACTTATCATGTAGCTTCCCCTCTTCAGCTTGCAATGCTAYGCAGCCCATGGGGAAATGAAACAAACACACCTTAAAAATGTCTGAATATATCCATTGACAAAAATACTGATTTTACACTGTTTTTTTTAAATTTCTTGTACCATACTGTTCCCCAGCATTSAAGTTGCTGCCAGGTTTTTGGTTAATTCAAAAATGTAAAAAATTTGAAGCATTGATATTTATTAAAAAAATTAGATGTTGTTTCCATTAGCTTATACCATGGCTCYGTAAATCCTGCCAATCCTGGTTATGCCAAAGATCTTAAAACCATGGAGCTCTGATTATACCAACCTGAAATCCAAGTGACCCCTGGGTTAGAGACAGTTTTTGTCTTGTGCAAAGGGAGGGTGCCATGAGGGACTATAATAAACGCAGTCTCACTTAACCCTTTTTTGAAAATTCAGTGAGCTCTGTCTTACAAACAGTTAATGCTCAACTCTTGTTACTCTGTGGCGGTTCCAGGATCTCATCACTTATAACCATCACRATTTCCAGCTTAAATGTACTTATAGCCAATTTATCCCTGCTTGTTCCTAATACCAAGGTTGTTCTTAGATTGCTTAGGTAGCTTTTCTCCCTTAATACTCATCTCCAAAACATATTCAATGACAATGACTGTATCCTCTCTTTATTTATTCAGGCTGTGGAAGCCGTGATCTCCACTTTTCTCTTGTATGATAGATTTCCCATTGCTCCCATCATCTTATCACCCTTTCCAGCATCAGTTTGAGCTCTCCTTTCTTAACCAGGGGTGGTCAAAATTTTATGCAGCCTTCCTCATGCAGAGCACTCTTCTCAGGGCCTTGTACAATGGTGCTAACTCTGCCCTATCTCTACCTGAAATATCTTTCCTGATGCATCCAAATGCCACCTTTATATTGCATACTGTTATTACATTTATATGGTTTCCTGGTGTTGGGGGCTCGTATTCTTCATGTGGCCAAGCAGGACACACAGACCTTTTTCTAACTCTAGCCGTAATACATTGTGTCAATGAAACAAATAATGAAAATCCTATATGGTAAAACTGCTTACCAAAACCCACTTATAAAATAGGCTGCCAAAGATTTGTTGAAAAACAACTATCTACTGAAACTGGAATTACATCTGGATGTAGTGAACGTGCATGAAGTAAATCACTTAATCAGCTCTGTTAGAGAGGCAAAAAGTGAATGTTTGTTAGATATTATTGTGACTTGCAAACAAAAAAGCAATTTCATTACTGCTTATTGCTTGCATTGCGTTAATGCCAGGCAGCCTCCTGCCAAAATGAAACTTCTATTGTACTGGGTCTCAAACAAACATAAATTAAAGCAAAACAAAGAAAATATTCCTCAGCAAAGTACTTCCTACTCTAATTTGCAAAAAATAAATGTCCAGGGAAGGTGGTTTTTAAGTCACTAGCAGTTGACCTTGGAAATAATAACTGTATCATATGGTTTCATTTTACTATTGTTGATGAGCAGCTGTTTGAAGAAAAAGTGCACAGCAACTCTTCACAAAAACCAGCACAATGTGAAACACCATTACTTTCTATGAAATCAGGACCCATCTCTTCACAAGCTTGCATATGAGCACAAGCATATATTTTTGCAGGTTCACTTTAAGTTTGACTTGTCTCCCCACCTGCATTTATGAAAGGGAAGAGAGGATGGCTGGTGACTACTCACCAAGTCAGCTGAAAGCCGTGCATCCACACGGCCTGCAACCAGAGCAGCTGAATATCTTCCTTCATAGAGAATCTAGGAATTAACTGGATGTGTTAAGAAAAGCTCAGGAAGCATAAAGTAGGTATTAAGAAAGTACACTGGGACATGGCAGCAAGATCTGCTAACAGCATGGAACAAGGAGGCAGATAGTTGTGTTTGGTTTTACACTAAAACTAGTTCTAGAAGAGCAGGCATATTGTTTGAAAGGCATTGTCTCCTTCAAGATCTGTGTCTTCCTCTCATCATAATTCTCCTCTGCAAAGGCTTAAGAAAGTTAGATGGCAGAAAACAACCCTGGATTTAAAACTCATGAAAAGCAGATTGAACTGAGGTCTGGTTTCGAATCAGCATGTGCCAGCTAAAAAACTAACCATACCTCTGCTCAATTTTAGTGCCTTTGGAGAAGAGCATGCCTGCAGTAATTAGTACAATTGCTGAGACTGTCTCAGAAATTCCCAGGATGTATATATTTAAAAAAATACCAACACAAAACAGAAAYGGGTATCAGCATTAAAAAAATAAGTGAATAGAATTTGCCTTGTTAGACTGACCTATGGATGGCAATGTAAATGCAATGCTGGAAGCAGTGTTAGGAAAAGCCTCAAGCATAGGAAAATCCTTCAGTAAGAAACAGAAAATGGTGCTTGCAGCTAGTTATAACAACACATTATTCACAGGCATCGCTGACTTACAGAGTTTATTCTTAAAACCACTATATTGTATAATAATTCAAACACTGGCTCACTCCAGATCCTGCTCTTTTAAAAAAAGAAGAGTTGGCCAAACTGCTATTGATCGCCCCGATGTGATAAGAGAGAGTCCTATTGACCAGAGGGAAGGTGGCTCAGCAAAGGAAAACCAGTGACACTCTTTGGATTTATGCTGATATAGTTGGGTTCAGCTACATAAAAGCCACCTGAGAGAAGATGGGAGGCAGCTATCCCAGCAGTGGGATGATCTAGGCAATGCAAGGGAGCTGCAGGCTTGGGAGCTGAGTGAAAGGGGAATGGAAGAGGACTGCAAGGAAGCAAGGACATATCCTCACAGAAGACCAAAAATAACAYGAGGAAGCAATAGGAAAAGCCTCAGCTATAAGCCTTAGACATGAAATTGTGGTAGGTAAGCAGCAGAGCGTGCCAACTGGGAATCACACTGTGAAATGAAGCGAGCAGCAGCCTAGAAGGAGCCTCTTTCCTCCAACCCCAACACCACACAATAATACAGCTGAAGRGCGATGAAGCTTACCAGCCCACCATGGGAAGACGTTACAGGGTAATCTCTGGCCTCAGGGGTTCAGCAGACAGAGACAACAGGAAGGAGAGGTGAACCAAACTTAACAGGACTTGAAGGAAGGAACTTAGACTGATGGGTGAAGATGTSCACAGGGCCATGGGGAGGCCAGCCTTTGTGTACATGGCTGGACCGCTAGCTACCACTCTGGTATTTCTGTAGCTCTTTATATAAAAAGACAGAATGCAGTTGCAAGCCTGGAGGCTTTTTGTGTTATTACACAATGTAGAGAGTATGAAAAACATCCTAAAAAGAATGCCACAAAATCCACAGAAGATCGCCACATCTCACTTTCCTTTTGGGAAAGGCAGAGACTGAGGCAAAACAGAACTTCTTAATGGACTTTGAATAGACAATATTCATTTGTTTGCCAGCTTATAGGCTCAAACATTACTCATCTAGTCCAAAGTAATTATGGTTAATGAGACTACAGGTAGCCTAAAATATAGATTTTCCATGAAAACTATTTCATGCTACCCCTTTACYCCATAGCAGAATTTGAAGTATTGCCCATTTACAGACCATGCTGACAAAATTAGTGCAATATTTAGAGACATATTGGAAAAGAAAGATTTTTTCCCACTGTTGCAGAACAGTTTCAAAGCAGAAATGGTATTGCTTAGCAAGCGCCACATTAATCACTGGCATACTCTAATAGGTTCTTCACAGAAAGTCAACCTAATTAGGTCTGGATATTTAATCTGAAGAATGGTTGCTATGATTGGCTTACAGCTGTACGATGGCTTTGAACTCAACTTCATTCATTACATATAGGTGGTAGATAGTGTAAAGACACTTTTCCAAATACAGATGGCTTGCCTTGTGGATGACTGGCCTGGTTCCATAAACTTCAAGGCACGTAGCCCTGAAGTATCAGCTCACATAAACTTCACAAGGCTAGTTTCAAATTAGCTATGTTGGCTCTCACAGCGTCCCCGCAACGTGGGAATCATCATGAACTGCACAGAACTAAGTTCAAAAATGAGCTGCTTGTCTTGGGGCAAGCACCAGACTAAATGGCTTTCAGTACCTTCAGCTCAGGTGTACCTAATTCAGCTGCAGTCACATTGGGCAGCCCACGTCTAACCATTACCCACTGTGTGACATTGGCATAACCACAGGAGAGCTGTGAGATACTGCTGCAATTTCCAGTAGCGTGATTCTGGGGGATGATGAAGACCAACTCAGAAGTATCATCATGCATTCAAACTAGAGCTGCCTGGGCACAACCAGGGGAGACGTTTCTCTAAATGCATGGACAGCACAGAATTATTGCAATGATGGATACTTSAGAAACACACAAAACAAAAAACCTGAGCTTCTTTTTCATCTGTTCTTCTCATGCGCTTCTCAGAGGAGAAACAAGTCCACACACCAGAGCCTGGGTAGTAGAGAGCCCAGGTGAAGTCTGCAAAACATGGTTTAGATCCTCATTGAAACTCCACTCAGTAAACTTCTCATCAGTCTGCAGGAAAAGCTCATGGTCCTTCTGCTACTAGCATACTCGTGGAAGCCCCTTGTTACTTTTTTATATCCCTTTATATCCCTTATTTTTAGCTCCAACTTGGCTTTGGCCTTCCCCATTTCACCAGTAAATACCCAAGCAATAATTTTATATATGCCCCCTTGCTTGCCTATCTTTTTTTCTGCTTCTTGTATGGTCTCATTTCCACTTCAGACCACTAAAAAGCTCCTTGCTTAGCCAAGAGGACCTCTGCCATAATCCCCTGTCTTCCTGCGCAAGAGTCAGTTTGGTCCTCAGCTTTCAGTAAGTTTTCTTCAAAATCAGCTCTCCTGAGCACCTTTGCCGCTTTTGTGGCAGCTTCTCAGAAGATCTTAAATAATTAGCTAGCTATGCTGTGTAAATTATGATCTGATTATTCCTACAGCTGGTTCYGATAACTTTTTAGAACAATGTTTGATTTATCTGATGGGGAGCACATGAGACAGTTTTCCTAGATTTCTCCTATTCCCAGGTCATTTATTTTATTTGAATTCCAAATATTCTTGCCTTTCTTTTTCAAACCAAAATATCTGGACTAATGAAGGCATTTAGAAAAAAAATGCACTTTATCTAACTTGTAGTAAAAATTAGTATTTTCAGAAAACTGCATGAATTTTACAAATTAATCTAAAATGGCAAAATTCGAGCACAACTCTTCTTCATGTCTAGTTGTTGCCACTAGAGTGGGCCCAGTAATAACTAGAAGGAAGAAAATTAGAAACAGCAAAAAAGCCACATGTGCCTTTTGTCCCATATTATGCCTGTGGCTTAATTATACAGATGCATTGTGTGCTTAACTAAAAAGCAATAAAGGCACTGCAAGAAGTACCATTAATGAGTCAGCATCACCCCCTGAAGATCAGCTTAGTTTCTGGAATCTTTCTGGTGGAAATGCTTTTTATTTCTTATGTTCAGCTTTGTCTCCAGCGGTCCATATCCAGAAGTCTCCAGTTTGTTGGTACTGGTGTAAATAGCTACCAAAGGGTGAATGAGCAAGATCACAATCAAATCCTACCAGTTCAGCAGTATGTATCCACCATGTAGAGGATAAACTCGATGAGAGGATGTTAGCACAGAAGTAAAAACTCAAAGATCCCTTGTCTTAACAGGAGATTTTAAAGTTGAGACTAGTCTGCCATGGGATGAAGGCCCATGGTGAAAACATGAAAAGCATGAAGGCATATGGTGAAAACATGCAGAATGGGGGCAATGCAGAGAAGACGGCACTGAATTATGTGTATGTCCTGGAACTTCTTGCTGTGAGGGATTTCAGGATATTAGACATTCTCGAGATACTTGTCGTCCTCCCACCTCTTCAAGGACTTGGCCAATTTTAACTTTTGGAAGTTGAAAGCAAGCCTTCCCTGAAGGCAAAGTAACTCGCTAAGGACTGCTGCAGGATTGCTCTGCAGCTTCTAGTACACCAGTTTTGAGGAAGCATCCCACAACATTTAAAAATCACATTTTTACAAACGTGTTTATGGAAAATGGTTGAGTAAGCCACTGTGAAAAAGTCTGTCTTGGAATGGCCACTGAACACAGGGAAGGCACAACCTCTGTCCACACTTCCACCTGAAAGGTGTTGAAGACCTCTCCAATAATACCACGTACCATGGATACATCYGTCAACACAGATTCAAGGTGAGCTCCTGCGTCAGTGCATTTAGGTGATCTCCAAATATATTAGTGCATTTTTTTCCTTTTTTCTGTAGCACCCTTCAGTAGCCAGGGCCATGGATTGTTGGGTCCATCCTGTGACTTTGGAAATGCTGCCTGWCTGCTCTGGATTTAAACACCTTATTTCTACAGGGCTTTCATTAGGTGATACTCCATCCTGGTGTTGCCAGAGAACAGCAAGCACTAGGAACATATTTACCCTTCTCCGAAAGCTGGATAATTCGCTGGATAATCTCCATTCTTGGTGAATGGAAACCTGAAAGCTATAAATTGTAKTTAAAAAGTTTATTGTGAACAGAGTGCTGCAGGAAGTAGCAAGCTTATCAAAGATCTCTACATTGCCTACAGTATCAAATGTTATGTTCACAGGGAGACCAGACAAACAAATTGGCAGAATATGTCAATAGAGTCTAGACTGGAAAAGGTCCCCTGAGAAATTAATTTCCATATCTTTAATCTACCACATTTTATATATTTTTTATCTACAACAGTGCAGCTTTTCACACACCTGTACTTTAAGAAAAATGTAGTTATATACTGTTGAAAAAAGAAGGAAAAAAAAAAAGGAATTGCTGTGTTCCTTTTTATTTAACTGCATGTTTTCCCAAATGCCACTTGAAGCCTCATTCAGCAGAATATTTACATATGTACCTATGATGTCATTCAGACTGCCCACACACTTTCTGTACTCACTGGAGCTCATCTGATGCTTTAAACTAGGTGTTGAAATGCCCTACTGAATCAGAGCCATAATTTAGATTTCTTTTTCTTTAAGGTGGAGAACAAGGAGCTAACTCTTCCTCCTGGAAGCCACAAGAGTTTGTAAGAAAAGAGATGATGTGGGAAACCTTGTGCCCCTCTTCCCCTGGGTGACGTCAAGGGCATTGCCAAACTTACCATGTCAAAAGTACTCCAGATAGTGAGGTGTGATGGGGCAGTCAGCTCCTTCATCACCATTTCAAGCACTCTCAGAACATTGGCTTTGCACACATGTATTTTGTACCTGTGTTTGAGGAAATGAACATCTCTTCAGGTAACGAAAACATCATGGAAAACATAGAAGATGACTATGAACTCTTCCAAAAGTCTTTGGCATTACAGAGGACAGGCCTGTTCAGAAAGAATTGAATTAAAAATTTATGACGGAAATCCCAGGTTACAAGATAGTCTCTGTTTTTAAAGGGCTATTTCAGCTTTAGCCCATTTCTCATCAAAATCATGGTTTTGCAAGAATTTATCTCCATCTTGCGTGACAGAAGGATTTTATTAGAAGAAACTTGTATTAATTTTAAAAAGCCAAGGCCATGCTGTCCTGTAGCATGCTGTGTTTTGTAGCATCATTCATGCTTCTGTCTGCTAAGTCTGGATAAAGAATTTAATTGCTAATAATACAATAATTGGTCTGAGTTTGTGAAACTGAAGGGGAAGTGKTTTTTTCCTCCTCCAAGACATGCAAACCTTAATCCGTAGTTCTTTTAAGGAAAAAACACTTCATCTGAATGCGACAGAGAGTAGGTATTATAGACTGTTTTGAAACGTGTGCASTGTTGTCGTGGTTTAGCCCCAGCCAGCAACTAAACACCACGCAGCCGCTCGCTCACCCCCCCACTCCGGTAGGATGGGGGAGAGAATCGGGAGGGCACACGGAGGAAAACCCGCGGGTTGAGATAAAAACAGTTTAATAATGGAAATAAAACAAAGTAGAACAGTGATAATAACAACGATAACAACAATAACAGAATATACAAAACAGGCGATACACAATGCAACTGCTCACCCCCACGTGTTCTGCACCAAACCCCACGAACCGTGCGCTCCCCCCAAAAGGAACCGCCCCCCGTTTTTAAGCTGGGCATGATGTCACATGGTATAGAATACCCCATTGGCCAGCTGGGTCAACCACCCCGGCTATGCTCCCGCCCAGGTCCCCCTGCACCTTGAAGGGCGGGGGAGGCTGTCGGTGCAAGCACCACCCGGCAACAACCAAAGCATCAATGGGCCATCAACATTCCTTTCATCRCCAAACCCAAAACACAGCACCCCCTCCAGCTACAGGGAAGAGAGTTAACTCTGTCCCAGCCAGAACCAGGACAACTGTGTATGCTTGTGGACATTCTTCTTCATATTCTACTTACATAGCTGCCATTGCATGCATATTAAAAGAAAAAGTGGAAAAAGCACAGCCTCTGAAGAGGTCATTGGTATGTCATGCCTGCCAATATGGTTATTTCTTTAATTTCATTTCCCTTTCCCAGAGAAGCTTATCAGATTGTTCTAGACAGGATGCCTTATCTACGACTCTTCTTATACATGGGACGCTCACTAGTGCACAATATCCTTTTATCAAGTTGATTCTGAAATCTCTATGATTTTATGCCATGATAAAACATACCGTATTGAAAGAGCACATATTTCCTGTTGCAAACACCCATTGAGCACTCCTCACAACATCTGGGGAACCTGTCTTATCCTGTTGCTTTCTTGTTGCTTTTCAGGATATTTCACTGAAGGAATGAGAACAAATCAACTACAAACTTGCACGCAAGAAGCACACAAATTTTAGATGTCAATCTCCAATTATCAGGAACTGAGAGGGCAAAGGGCCACACTCAATATTCCTCACAGGTCAGCTCTTTCTACAGCCCTCACTTTTGTTTGTCAACTCTTTTCTGACAGCAGAGTTAGAAGTTTCTGGTTTTATCAGTTTAAGTTTTGTCTGCATATTGTGTTTTCATCTGTCCATCCCCTCTCTGCCAGAGAAATGACCCCTGACCTCTGTTGCCAAATTAGACAGCCCTTTCTGTGATTCTTGGAAAATTACCTTTATGGTTCTTTTATGGAACCCCAGTACTCTTAGGGACGTCTTTAATGTGGCCATATCATTCTTTCACTGCAACACAGAATCCTTACTGAAAAGCAGCAGCAATGCTGTTTAGAATATTATGCAAAGGAAAACACATCGAAATACCTTGAATGATGGCTCATCAAAGACTTGAAATTCACAGTATTGCCCAGTCCTCTTTTTGGTGATAGATTTGAGTCTTTTCCACAACTGGTATGTTGCTGAAAGATAAATATGAGATATAAAGAAATAAAGTAGAGCAGTTAATAGGATCTTACCAGCACTGACCAGCTCTGACAGTTTACTGCGCTTCTTGAATTTATATTTTCAGTCCATCATTCCACAAATAGTCATAGCTCTTTACCTTTTGTGCTTTAGTTTCCATCACTTCCACGCCCCTATTCTCTTTAAGCAGTGGTGTTCGTGTTTAAAGTGTTGTGGAAACAATAGTCAGAACCAACCAGTCTGCCTGAAAGAATGAGAAGCTATGTTTTTCCAGTAGTGAAATACTGGTCTAAATATAGCGAAATCCTGTGTCTGTTACAGTAGCACATTAAAGGAGAAGAATTATTTTAAGAGCTATTTTTGCCATTCTTATGAAGCAATGGTGGTGTTTTGCTGGTTTCTACTGTGTAATTGCAATATGCAACAATCTCTCCAAGTTGAATAATTTGGAATCCACGCATGCTTTGCAGTTTTGAGATGATTTGATGTGAATCACAGTTTCATGTAAATGTTTTGGCAGTAACAAAAATATCCTCAACATTACTGCTTACAGCTTTGAAACACCAATAACAATTTTACATGCTGGCAATGAAAGAGCATGATAGGCAGGTTAAAAATCATTAATTCCGCTCTTTGAAACTGATATTTTCTCACTGAAAGGTTTGAAAACAAATCTACTTTCAACAGGTTATTTCTGTATTAACGTGATACCAGCAACATCTGTGCAGCCACCTCTCTCCACCTCTCTTCTCCTGTGGGCAAGCACTGTCCAAGGGAGCTTGAAGGAACACAGCTCTTGCTTGCTTTACCCCACAGCTGTGGGGTAAACATGGGATACAATGTTTGAAATGTTAAATAATTGGAGGAAGTGAATGGCGAATGATAACAATAGCAATAGGGAAATTTCTCAAGTGATTTGAGAAGGTTGCCTGGTGCAGGCTGAATGTTTGATTATGTATGCACTGGATACCCGCTTCTCTCCACTTGAATAATACATGGGAACCAAGAATTGTTTACTTTAAAATATCAAAATGAGAAATTACYATGTTCTGAAAATAAAACCTGGGAGTTTCAACTCCACCACCTCTAGGAAAGCCCAGTGGGAGGGATAGGATTGCTAGAACTAGGGGAGGCCTCCTTTTCCTTATTTGTTATCATTTAACAAAATCTGAA
The DNA here is from genome assembly GCA_030449065.1 of Oceanodroma leucorhoa. Taxonomy (NCBI): domain Eukaryota; kingdom Metazoa; phylum Chordata; class Aves; order Procellariiformes; genus Oceanodroma; species Oceanodroma leucorhoa. The sequence continues at coordinate 6,519,208 of JASVER010000042.1, forward strand.
GGCATCTTCCTTTGCAGAGAGCAGGAAATAATTCCTATGCAGCTCCAGGGCCATGCAGAGGTTATGGTGCCCATTTCACTTGCGGTGCTAAACAACAGAGGGCCTCAGGATCGTACTGGGGCTGTACCGAGTCGCCAAACACTGGACAAGAAAAAAACAAAAGAGCAGACGTACAGTGGAGTGTTTCTGACTAGTAACAGATGAAAATATAGTGCTCTTTAGCTGCCTTCTCCCTCCAATGTTCTCAAATACAACTGGTTGTGTCCCACTACCGGGGAGATTTTTTTTAGGGTTAGATTTGAGAGTGCATGGTCAGCAGACTAAAAATTCCAGCCAAAATGTTCCTGTGAACTGATCGTTTTTGAAACCTGAACATTGTGAATCAATGTTGTATTCTCAGCCTTTGCTCTGAGTCTGCTTGGAATTAGTAACCTAAAGTTTTATGGCAATAAACTCCAGTATCCTATTGGGAAGAATTAGTGTACGTGTTGTCTACGTACTAACAAACGCAACCATGCTTCTGCATGTCACTGAAAAATAAAAAGGATTGTACACATGGCATATATATAATACAATGTTAAGATGTCTGCATCTGGGAGACAGACTGTAGCTGCCACTTCAGTCCCAGGATGAGGCAGCCCAAGCAGTGTCAAGAGCTGAGAGGTCCTTGCCTTATATAGAGTGAAACGTGGTGTCACTGACTTCAGTAGCAAATTCTCAATGACTTTTGTGTTTTGCTCAGGATGCATCATTATTCCCCATATATGGAAGCAAGTATTTTACCAGAACAAGCATGATTTTTGCTAATCAGAGAATATGTAATCACTTAGACAATATGTAACAATATTTATGAAATGCACATCTCAGATTTATTTTGCACAAATCTTCTTCTTTTTCTATGCAAAGTTGCTTGTTATGCAAACTCTGTAGACTGTTAAATATTGCTTGATTAACTTTTACACAGTATTATGAATAGTGTGTTTGGAAAGGACTTAGAAATAAATCTGGCTACAACCTTACAGCAAACCTCCTAAACTAATACAATTTACTAGGTTTGTATTGATGTGGAAAAATTGCATTTCTTCATGTCTGTCAGTTCACCTTAATCAATTTGTTTTTCTCGTTATGAATCCAGTTTAACACCTTCAACCACCGTGAGTTTTTGTTCTTATAGCCTCCTCCATTTTCTCCCTTGTTTGTGTAAAAGAAACATCCAGTTTATCAGATACCAAATGGCTAGCGATGCTCTATTTGCTTTACCAAGTATAAACTCAGCTAAAGCTATCAGCTAAATACCCTGCTCGTTTCAATCCCATTATCACTTAGTTCTGCACTTTGCAGAGATGCTGTCTCTCATTTGCAGGCTTGCGAGCCTTTCCACGGCAAGTTGTCTCCAGCTGTGCAGTCGTAGCGTTCCCAGTGGTGCGCGAGTGATGGGAATTGAGCTGTGACACCCGGCCGAGACCCCCAGCACCCCTGAGCCCTGACCGTAGCCACCTCCTAATGCGTTTTTCACACTTGCCTGGGCCTTAAGGTTCCAAGCAGGGAACTTGCTCCAGGACAGAGGCCATCCCACTAGGGATTTGCAGAAGGGATAGGCTCATCCCCTGCACTATCTCAGGGAATATTGAGCAGGAATTGAACTGACTGAAAAAACAGAACTTTCCAAAGCCCCTTTTTATGTTTTTTGTTTTTTTTTTCTCTTTGACTTAACTCATTCTGGGTCGATATTCTTTACAATGTTAATTTTTCTTGATCAGTGCTTTTAATACAGCTGTCAGAGTCAACCAAGGAAAATGTTAAGAAATCTTCTCTCCTATTGCTGCATTACCAAGGATGTTTCAATGAAAACACAGTCCTTTTGATGTTAGTTATTTGGGAGCTCTTCTTCTGCAGCTTGTATCTCAGCAGAAAACCTAACAATCTGTTTGCGCTTACTGGGAAAAAGATATTGTCGCCTTGCCAACATAATTACATTGGTGAGTTAGGGAATAATGAGTGAGAACAGATGAAATATTTAGATATAAATAGTCTGTTTTCATGTGCTGTGATTGTCGCTAATAAGGCAAGGACGTGTGGTTTGTGGTTCAGGGACAGGATGAAGAACCAGGACATCTGGGTTCCTTTCCCAGCTTTACCACAGTGTATTGAAGAAGTCATCAAGCCTCTTTGTGCCCCATCAGTTGGAAGTGGATAATAATGCTCTGGGGACTAATTCTTTAATGCTGTCGTTTTCAGATGTTCAGAAGGGAAGAGGGATACAAGTGTACAATTTTTACATACTAGAAATCGGTCCAACTAAAACTTTAAATCCAGATATCTAGAAAGTTTGTGAATTAATTTATCCTATCCTGACTTTAGGCATCTGACCCACTTGCAATTTCATAGTAATGACAGAAAAACAAGAGGAAAATTAAAAATAATACAGAATGTTTGAACAAAATCCTCTCTGAAAGTATGTGATCTTAAGTTTTCTGTGACAAGTTTTTTGGGCTTTCCACTCAAGCTTTTTTTTTTTTTTTTTTTAAAACATCTAAAGTGGTTAGAGTAACAATGGGAGTGCGATGTACCTAATAGGGAGATGGCAATGATGTCCTTAAAGACTGAAATGTGCTCATTTGTTCAAAGCCTATAAACTTAGGCCTTAACTCATAAGGCTTGGTAAGATTTAAAAAGGACCTACAGCGGCCATCTACAAAGGGATGCGCTTCCCCTAGCCTATGTGTATTTTGCTCACTGCAGCTGTAACTAATAAATCACTAAACCATAGTTTAAAAGCATGTAATTAGTATAAAAGTAATTAAAGCCAAGATTCATTCTACCTAGGAGTAAATAAGCACATTTGGCATGTAAGTCATAGTGGAAAATAGATTTTTTTTTTTTTAGCGCGCACATGCTAGCAGAGAGTCTCAAAAGCAGAGTTGCTTCTTTGGCTGAGGAGGAAAAAAGAACTGTGCTAGGTATTTGAAAGCCCTGAGTTTAAATCATGAGAATAATTCATTTGGAATGAGCATTATACTATTTTAGGGTTTCCAGTGCTCATTTGAAACAACTTTAGTAGTAAAAACAACAGCCTGTAATGCAATAATAATTTTTTACCTGCTGATGGATTCTGGGCATCAGATGGCTGTATCTACATTAGAAAGCTAAAGAGCCAAACAGGAGCAGATCTATGGTGGGTAATGAGGACTCCACGTCCATACTGTACGCATGGTTAGGTTTTTCAGTCTGGTCCCACGTGCCGACTGGCTGGAACACAGGAATTGTCCTCCTGGAGTACCTTTCTGATGTTGGTTTCACCCAAAAGTCCGGTTCATATGCTCTGACCTGCGGTGCAAGAAAAAGCACGGTAAGTGGGAGAAATCAGGATAGTTGCTTTAGAAGTGCACTTCTGATCTGAACTAAAAAGCCAACCTACCCTCACCCTATTTGTACCCTTATCACTGAGTAAGGGCGGTACATGGGCGTGATTTGCACTCACAATCCGGCTGGCTAGGCAAGACTGAGCACAAATTTTCCCTTGCTTTCATCGAAATGCAGGCAAGGCTTTGCTCTAAATCACTGCAGTTGGACAATACTGAAGCAGCAGCTGAAATACTTGCCAGGTAGTATAATTTCAGACTTTTTTGAAAGAGGCTTACAGCTAAGTATAAGGAAAATTGGCTTCAGTTTGTTGATTTTATCTCATTTGAGAACATTCCTGAGAACAGTTTAGTCCACTGCAATACTGGTACAGGAGGCACAATTTTAAATAGGGAGAATTAGCTCTTCACCATCACTCTAAGCTAATACCATATTTTCTATGATACTAGGGGAAAAGCAAATCTCCTGATGCACAAGAAACACTCTGGGAATCTGCAGCGATTCATTTATTTCCTAACTGACTTGTACACTAAAACAGAGAATACAAGTCTATGGTTAACCAAGCCCTTCCCCTTTCCTGTCCCCAGTCCTTGCTTTCATGAGGAGAAACACAGGCACATGGCCTGGCAGGAAATCTTTAGCACACCCTGTCTGGGTCCCCACTAAGGACGTAGGGAGCAGCATCCCAGGGCTTACTGCTGAGTGCTCCCAGCAGAGATGGAGCAGTTTGCATTCAGAGCAGTCTAGAAAGTTAATTCAGAGCGGGTGAAAATGGGTGAGCTGTCAGCTGAGATCCCTCATCCACCTCCAGAGTCTTAGAAAACGAGTATGCTCAGGGATACAGGGAATAGGTACCGGGAGGCTCATCATCTTTTCCATAAAAATTGCACTCATCATAATGATTCACATCACCATAACGTCTTTCACACTAACTTCCCTAAAAAGACATCCCAAACCAACACACACACATATATATACATATCTCTAGCTGTATATCTATGTATCCAAGTCATGTAAATAACTATCTTTATGTGGTGAGACAAAGCAGCCTGAACAACCAAAAGATTTAGCAACAAAAATTCTTTTCCTATGGCATAAATCCCACTAGTAGTAATTTCATCTTGAAATGGAAAGCATAGCATTACATTATTTGAGCACAAAGGCCAAATTTCCCTGGTTGCCAGTTAGACCCCAAGCTCATGCAAACGCAGCAGGAGAAACCTAAAATGATTTTGTTTCCTAGTGGCACTAATTACATTGCTGGAGAAAATGCAATTATATTTATATTGACATTATAACGATAACTTTGCAGGCCAGACTCCATTCTGTCTGTTAGGCCAGATATAAACGAAGCACCAGCGGAGACCTAAGGAATTTCTGTTCCTCGGTGGCGGTGTGCCTGGCGGCCCAGCTAGTAATTGCAGCAGTAAGAGGAAAGTTCATTCTGTGAAAAAGGTAGTTAAGATTTAGTTTTGTCTTAACTACAAAACCTCTCCATTTTCTATTGATCGCAGCATTCTCAAACAAACTCCACGTGGACTTTGCAGTCCTATGCAGACTAGGCTTTTGTCCTGTATTGCTGTAAAACTTGGAATCTCAACATAAAATCTTGTAGCAGTTATATATGTATGCATGTACGTAATACAATGTGGGTTTAAGAGCACAAGGCTGTACAAAAGAGGAGCGGGGTGTTCATCATCTAGATAATACTGACAAGGTCAAAGTATTCAGTTGTGGTATGTTAGTGACAATGGCCATTTCCTCGTAACAGACCTCGTTGCTTTCTCCAACACGGCCCTTTTCGTGCTCAGCCCAACTTGCCACTCCCCCATGTCCATGCTGTTGGGGATAATCAGCAGAATCCCTGTGGAGGTCTGCTGCTCAGGTGCATGAGTAGTCAGTGCATGCTACCATGCTACATGTTTCAGCATTTGTAAAGAACAACAACAAATATATATGTATTATATGAATGGAAACTTGTTGCATGCTCTAAGAATTTTGTACGAGGTTTTTTATTAACTTTGTCGTATGACAGAAGTAACCTTCCTTGTATTATGTGCTCAGCGCATGTTACTGTTACGACAAAAAATGGCAAAGAAAGATTTTAGCGAGATTTGTAAAGTTCTAGTGGGGAGGGGTGCTGCTATCCCCATGTTAAGGGCTGACCTTGCATTTCAGGGAAGCAGAACAAAATATGAATTTCAGTTGCAGTGATGAATTTTTCAACGTAGAGCTGATAAATGATCGCAGCAGCCCTAGCACCCTGGAGGTGCCTTGCTGTTGTGAACAGTAATTGCCTGCTGGCTGTTTGAGGCTGTCAGGATCACATACAGTAGATTCAGACTGGAGCCTGGCACCATTTGACTTGTGGTTTTACTCGCTTATTTATCAATCTCAGTTGCCCCCATATTAAAAGAGAGGCCCTTCAGGAAAATGGAAGTTCTTTCCTGAAATTCAAGGAGGTGGGAATTGCAGTCATTCACTGCTGATACATTAATTTAATACATAGTGGCATTTTTAGGTATTTATCCTGGCTATATTAATTTAATATGTTATAGTACATGTGCCAGCCTCTCCTATTGTTTTCTCAAGGCACTTTATCAGTGTGAGATATTGCTAGTTCTAAAGTCAAGATCATATAAGTATTCATTACTTCTCTTGCACGAATGGTGCCACTGCCCACAGGAGAAGCAGTACCGAGGGAGGGTGTTTAAATTCAGTGCTGAAGGATTTCTTTTTGCTTATGTAATTCATAAAGAAAACAACCCTAGAAAGGAAAGCTGGAACTGAACTAAATTAAACAATTAGAAGATAGAAAGAGCTAAACAACATACAATTTTCAAAAGTTAGACTTTGGTTGAGAATAATATTCCAGGACAATCAGAACATGTCGATTTTTTAACAGATAAAAAAAAACAACAACCAACCAAACACAAAAAACTTCTTGTTTGGGTCAACTGAACTTAATTTTCTTTGGCTTTTTCTTTCATATTCAGACACCAAGACAAAAACCACCATTATGATATCTGTAATTAGGACACCAGCAGATGGATTAGTTAGTCGCTGCCCCAGCTAACCATTATGTGTGTTGCTGGGGAAGTCAGTTAAGGTAGATTCATTTTTCCTAATTTAACCGTATAAAAGAGAGGCACCTGGTTTAACCTACCATCCCATCTCCCTCTACTTTCAATAGGAAGAGAGAGGAAAAGAAAGAGAAATCTGGGCTGTGGGTGGAATCACTTGCTCCTTGGTGGTGCCTCCTTCAGCACTGGGGAGGAAAGTGCTAGTATATTTGAAACTCAGTTTTCTCTGTTAAACTGAAATTTTATTACTCCTTACCACACAGAAGAGTTAGGAAGATGACTGTGGGACATTCAGATATGAGGGCAGTAAGAGGCACATAGGAGCCATTGATAGACTGTGCACTTCTTGAACTCCCTGTCCTCCGCAGCTGGACATAGCTGAGAGAGTTTGTCAGTGTTCACAGTCCAAGCCTGGAGCCCAAATTTGGCTGAGCTTGTTTTTTCCATTTTCGTCAATATTAAAAATATGTCCTGTACATGGTACTTCTTCTGGCATTCACCACAGAAAGGCCTTTGCAGGCAGAGTCCAACACCATTGCATTTTTATAAATGCTTCATAGAAGTGTACAGATTTCACAAGCTTACATTGGCTTAAACAGGAGGAATTTTATGTGCTTTACCAATGTTACCTGAGGAAATATAGCTCCCAAATGGTGATTATTCCCCCCCCCCCCCAAATACAGTTATAATATGGGGGGGTGGATGTATGTTGGCACCAGGCCAAAGTTTCTTAAAAGACATTTAAACCATTTTAGATATGGAGTTTCACAGCTTGCTTGTTCTTAATTGTAAGTTTTGCTTTTGCTGAACTTTTTAAACTTGGTTAGTATTTTGTTTAAATTGATCTCTCCTCTAAGATTAAATATTAAATTAAATGCCTCTTCTTTAATTTACAACCACGGTGCCTTGTCTGCAGTCAGTTTGTATGCACAATGCAAAAGTGAATTTTGATTGTTAACTGTTTTATAATCTTGAAAAAAAGTGAAGAGGGTTGTGCAAATATCATAGAAAAATTAAGGATAACATACACACTAAAAGTAAACATAAATATTTGGGAAGAATGGCAGAAATCCTTTGCTTACGTACACAAACTCCCAGAGTACTAACAGTGGTCCATCATTTTCCAAAGTTCTGGGGTACCTGTGTTCCTAAAAATAACCATTTTGTTCAGTTCTCAGTGTTTTAGAGATGCGTGAATTGGTTACTGAGAAAGAGAGTTTTTCTGGTAGTGGAACATTTCTTCATAGCAATTATAACAATTCCTTATAGCTCCTTTTTTCTTTCTTTTTTTTTTTTTTTAAAGGCAATGATAACAAAGATATAATTCTGAAATCAACAGAATTAAATTGCCATAAAACCACTGCTATTGAAATCACATTTCTTGCTATTTGTTTTGTTTCATTGTTTTTTACCTGGAAAGGTTTAGGAGATCAATTTTTAATATATAATGCATTGAGCTGATAATAGATGTAATAGGAATATGATTGAATTTATAACTTGCAAAAATGGACCAATGGCAGGGAATAACTCTAAAGTATAAACATAACGGCACTGGCAAATTTGAAACTTACTACATGAAATCTAATAGGAAGACAGTATATGAAAGCACTGAAGTTTAATATTATGGGTCACCTCTGTCTAATTTAATTTGAAATTACATTTATCTGCTTCCAGATTTAACTAGATCCATAATATGCAAAAATACAACATGAGAGTTAGAAATGCATATATCAATTTGAATAGAATAGCAGATAACGTAAACTTTACATTTTAACCACAAAATTAAGTCACTTTGAAAAAAATATATTTTGCAGGCTACTTTAAAACATTTTTCCCCATTTTTTCACTCCTTACTGGAGCTGAGTTAATACCAACAGCGTAGCAATACTTTAGTGCAAGGGAGAGCATTTTTGCACAGATCCTGCCCTGTCCAGAGTACTGGAAATGTCATAGCAGTGCGATTGGAAGAGTCCCACTTCCTTTTCTAGAGATTTGAATAAACATCTGTGCATTTGGATGATCATCTAAATTAAACTGAGTATGGCAGAGACTTCCTTTAGCAGTTTCCCTGTCACTAAAGGAAATGAGAGTGTAATTTTATAAGTCCAATTACAGGATGACTGTTCAGCAGCCAAACATCAGGTCAAATGCAAAGTAAAAGACAAATTAGATGTCTCTCACTGTAGATTGTTTTTGTCTATTACACCGCAGTACTTCCAAACTGTACTATATCATATATAAAGCCTTGTTCCTGAACCAGAGAATTCATAGTCCGTTCATATGACATACCACACACATGAAGAAAGAAGCAGAGAGCCTTTTTTAAAGTCCCATTAATTCTAAAATAGTCATAATCTGAAGCACAAATTGTGTTTTTCTTCTTGTTCACTTGATATTTTTTTTTTCATATTATCTAGTGTGCCACCTCACTCATTCAAGTACTGCTACATCACTAGGACATATGACTTAAGATTAAACATGAAAAGATGAATTATTAAACTAATATATAGGTGCTTCAGGCTCTGTCTCTGAGCTAGGATGGATCATTCCTTCCTTCTTCCTGAGCACTGATAAGCCATCTCACAGCAAACTCTCATAATATAAAACCTGAGCTGTTCACAAAATTCTTATTTTTTGACCTCAGCCACCTTAGAAAATTGTTTTGCCAAGACTGAGGGCCGAACAACCAGAAGGATTGTGGCTGGTTAAGATATCCTTCCAAGGCGCTGGAAATGGAGGTCACCACTGGAGAGCCATTCAAAACCTGATCAGCTGTGTCCATGTCGCCCTGTAAAACCGCCCTCTCCCACACCAAATTCACCGGCTGCCTGTCGTCTGCTTGGATCAGCTCACAGGAAGCCTAGTTAGTGTGCAGTGAAGACACGCAGGGAGGGCTTAGCTTTTTCGGGTCCCCTCCAAAGGCAGCCTGGACAACCCAGCTCCCCACAAGCACCTTGGCCAGAAGCTTCCCCACAGAGCGATGCCAGGGTGGGCAGCAGACACCGTCCCCCTCGGCTCCTCACCATACGCTTCTCCGCCTCTGGAGCCCCTGCCTGGAGGTTGCAAGCAAGCAAACCAGTTAGACCAAAGGATTCCCACCACATGCTGGGATGGTAGCGGCCACTCGCAGCGTGTGTTGATGACTAGCAGCACATGCTGTTGTTTCTAACCAGATCATCACTGTCCACATGAATATAAATGAACACGCACGCCAGCAAAGTTGAGTGGTACCTAGCATGTCCATAAAACCAAATGGAAACTTGTCTGTGTGGCCCTGCAGCACTCTGGTAAAGATTTGTACTGTTTTAAGTTTGATATTATTTTCAGTGGGGTGCCTTTCCTGCAGAAAATGAAATTTCTGGTTTCTATATCACATTCTTGCGAACAGGGTCAGCTTCCAGGAGTTTACAGCACAGTGAACAAAAATCAGTGGTATAAATCAGGTGGCTCAATTATTTCAAGACAGCTGGGTCACGTTGTGCCAGTAACGATTTTGCAAATATTTGTGTATGAGTATTTATGAGGCGCGAACTCTTGTCTATATGTGTGTTCAGCTTAGCCTGACTTCAGTGGAGATATACTCTAAATCACAGAGTACCTAGTACCTAGCGGTTAAGCCTGCATTTGCACGTACGTAAAGCACAAAAGTGTCCTGGGTTTGCATCTAAAATTGATGTTTGACATCTAACCATCCAAGTTGTCCCTGTAGGACACTGCAGAATCAAACTCTGAGTCTTGTTTCCCACTGCTCAGTGCCACGCATGATCTCTGTACCTCTCCAGTGCACAAAGCAGGTACGTAAGACATCAGAAGAGTAACATTATGGTCAGTTTGCGCAAATTAACATGACTAGAGTAATGCTAAAGGCAAGGGGAATTAGGTCTCATGATTACAAATTTTGAGCTACAGAATTAGCTCAAAATTTTTATGCCTCAGTGAGGCATAAAAATGTTCAGGAATGTTTAATCCTAAAGGGAGTGAGATTTATCAAAGCAATTTGAAAGGATAATACATTCATTTCTGGTCCTACAGGCAAAGAAAAGCCAAAAGAGTCCAAAGCATTAACAACTTAGAAGCTATTTTTCATGTTGCCAACTTAGAAGCTAGTTTTCATGCTGCTATCATTACCACAAGTTTGATGCTACAGTGAAAGGCAAATCTGGTTCTGGTAAGCAGTTATTAACTTGCGATAAGCATTAGGTTTACATTTAAAGATCAAAGCAAACATATATAAGCCATTTTGAGTACATACATATCCTCTGCTTTATGTCCTTGCTCTTGGTTTTATATCTAGTCATCACTGTGTTTCCCTCTTACCTTCTTAGTGAGGCCAGGAGCAACCGGAATCTGTATTGAAAAGAAAATGTAGTTAATTTAATTCATAGTAATATGTAATGGACTAAAAACTTCAGGCAGAGATTATCTGTCGGTATAGTAGACCAGAGGAACTAGAAGATCTGTTACTATCAAACTCATTAAAGAGACAATGAAGCACTTTCCTAATGGTGTTATTTTTCTCCCCTCTGAAAATAGCTATCACCCAAATAATCAAACCATTAATAATACACATTTACTTAAACAAAATTCCCATTTATCTGACAAATCCCAATGCTAGAGCTCCCCATAACTAAAACTGCTATTCAAAGATTATTGTGCCATGAGAGGGTGGAAGGCTGGCAATTTTCTTCATTTCAGGGAAAGGGTCGTTACTGTGATAGATTCCACCTACCCTTTCCAGAAATGACCTTGGTCTATAGCTAAGCAATCTGCAGGTCATCACTATGACCAAATCCTGAAGTCTTTACTCATGACTGAATTCCACCTGGGATCCATTTGTGCTGGTTTTTATGCTTCAATAAATCTGGCCCTTTGCTTCTGTTTGTCCTCTGTTCAGTCTAAACTTTTCAACTGGATAAAAATGAAGGCATCATTTTGAAAACCCTTACTGAAAAGTCTGTTTTCCAAGCATTTTATGAAGAGCTTAAGAGTAGGGATTTCAGCTCAGGCTCTAAATAAAACAATTAAGAATTTGATTTGAATAAACTCACTATATCTTTACTGTAAGGTGAAGTAATCAAAGTATGCTTCATCTCATGTCTTAGGACAGACTGCTAGATACAACTTCTGTACAGTAATTTTAACAGGTTATGAGCTATTCACCTCTACCTACGTGTAACAGGTTCTTCTAAAGTTATATGACCGTACGTATAAACAAGCAAATTGATGGCAGATTTAAAAGCATTTTGCAAATGGTATTAAATGTACCTGTAAAAAAATATCTGAGCCTATTCTACGTGTAGTAAACTACTGAAAAAAGAAAAGGACACCTGACAACTTGAAGAAACTAAGTTCATCTCCCTAAATGCTTGAGAACCATCTAATCTTTAAATGAACCAACACCGTGCAAGATCACTGACCATGTGAAGGTTAGGTATCATGGTCATATTAGACTATACTGCATGTTCATATGAGACATCAAAGACTACTTTGAGCTACTGATCATTTCTAGTCCTACAACACAGCAAAGCTGTGATATTGGAAATGCCTAAAGCTTTCTACCAGTCTATGTGTCCACTTCATGATCAGGGCTTTCATTAGCTCTACTCTCCATCCTGTACCACTGATTTACTAATATGGAATATGCTTGCTTCTGTGCCATATCATAACAAATTTAGGCAGGCTAAAAACTGTAGATATGTCTGGATTTACAAAAGACTTGGCTGCTAAACTTCCAGTTAGTTCCAATCCACTCTTGCCAGTTCTCCTGGATGCTCAATATCTGTAGAAATCCCATCCTCTGACCTTTGAGTTTCCTTTAAATTGAATGAAAACTTTTTTATTGCAAATCATAAGGTGAAAGTGCAGAGAATTATTTTTCTTTTCAAAGTACCTATAGAGTTTTAGGTTTGGTTTCTAAAGCACGTAAATTGAAGTAATTGTCATTTATATAGCCCAGAATGTTCTTTTTTAATGGTCTGAGGTGCACCATTAGTTTTATGTGTTCTTATACACTGGTTTGACTTAAAACCAGTCTAGATGTTTTCTTACAAATGGTTTTAGTTTCCAAGTAGACTAAGTGGCAGAGCAATTCAAACCACATTGAATTAATTTAAAATATTAATATCCACAACTGGCTTTATATCAAAAAGAATTACTCTAGACTTAGTGAGTTTTATTTCTAACAGTTCTTATTTTTAAAATATAGTAAAACATATTGCATATATTCACTTACTTTAAAATAACAAATCAACAACACAGGGATCGACATACTCTTTTTTCCTCATATCTAAGACATTTCTTTATATAGAAGAAAATGCTTGATTTCTTTTCCCTTCAATGCAAAAATAATCCTGTAAATGCACTTTTCATGTCCCAATGTGTAGCCACTTTGTTGAACTTTTAGATTCTGCAGTTAGATAAATCAGATTTCCTAGAGAAGATCTAAAGCTGCAAGTACAATTTATCTTCAGTTCACTAGTGATATGGGCAGTTACTATCCTGGGACCAGATCCTGTAAACCTGCGCACGAATAGCTTCACCCATAACAACTGGCCCAGCGATGACCATTACACTGTTCATGTGAGTCAGGGTGTGTCACATTGCTCCCTGAGGCGGAAAATGTTTGCAGGGTACTGGTCTTGATTTTCTAACAGAAGATAGTAAAAAGATGGCACAAAGAAATAAACTATAGCCAGGAATATCAAATGGTCATGAGATGCTATTTTACATCATTTCTCCCTATTATATTAAAGATGTCCCATAGTTACAACAAGTCCCAGCTTAAATCTCTTGTCTACAAACACTAATACAGGGCATTTTGCAACTGGTGTCAACAGCAAGGTGACGCAGGATAGCACATGAGGCATTTTTTTCAAAACTGGCTCTGCAAACAACATCTGCTGAGCTGGAGGTCAGCTTGGCCCTCCTGCCACAGTCCCAGGTGAAAGCAGCAATGAAGAGCAATCAAGAGTAGCCCAGGCAAGGCTTCTGATGACTTATTACACATCTCATAGATTGCAAACTGGTGTGGGGAAGGTACCAAACTCCATGTCAAGTGGTTGCGAGGTGTCTGCACCCACATTTCAACAGTTCGTGCTCCTGGCACGGCTTGCAAGGTGGGATGGAGCTCTTGAAATGGCAATGAGCGGTGGAACTGCACCATCCCACCTTGCAAGCCGTGCCAGGAGCATGCCAGTGCTTGTTGGCACTGGGTCACCAAGGTCCCATTTTGGTGACCTTGGCTTGCAGAGATTGTAGCATTTGCATTGCGATTACTGGGTCTGAGAGAGGCCACTGAGGAGCCAGGAGAGATCAGTAACCTGCGATCATTTCTGGTTGTAACTGTACTGGTTGTCTGGAGGCTGGCCAGCAAAACTCTCTTTAATGGTGCCCTTACACAGACCTCTGTGTTATCCTGATTTATCATCACTATCCTGGCATTTGCCGCTGTGCCTTTACACATGTAATGCCTCCAGGATTTGACCCACACGGAGGCTACTCCCACAACCTGTCCCCGTGACCTTCTCAGGAGTGTTAATGATTTCATGTTAACGTTAATGGCTATCCACTTCAGAAAGGGTTGTGGAGTCTGGGATGTAAGAGGTCATTATTGTTTAAAACACATTTGTTTTGCCTTTCTTCTCAGAAACTTTCAATCGGAAGTTTCCTTACACATAATGCCCAAACTGACAGCTTTAGGACGTGTGAGAAAGACATAGTTATTTTAGTGCAAAAGATAAGACATTTCCTTGGGGAAGCACTAATACCAGGCCTATTACCTCTCAGTGTCATTTCAGATTAGTGTACTACAGAGAAGGGGACTCTAAATCTTTTTACTTGAAAAATATTCGCCTTTTCCTTACTAAAATAAGTTTCTACCTAGAGGTTAAACAGTTTTAAAATTATTTCTGAATCACATCCATTTTCTGGACAGTTTATCAAAAAAAGGAGGATGCAGTTTGTCTGTTGCCTTGTTAATTTATGTCAGACCAGAGAAAGGAGAAATATATTTCCTCGGTGACCCAAATGGAATAGTTACATAAAAAGATGATTAGAAATACAAAGTCCAGACATATCTAACTTGCTAAGATTTGCCAGCTGTCACAGACACATCCACATGTGTGAATACATGTGCATACATGTCATAATTATGCACGCAAAGTGGAGGGATAGTTATCCAAACTTGGTGGTTGAAACAACAGTCGAGAGAACTTCACTGGGCTTCTCTCTCCCTTTTTTCTGGTTTAAAGTTTGAAAAGCATCAAACCCACTGATTTTAATCCACATAGGTTTTTGATTCATAAGCCATGAAATGACGTCACAAAAAAGAGAAAATGCAAATATCCTTTTACCTTTAGCAGGTTCTGAGCCAGAACATTTGAAAACTGTGATTCAGACTTGCTCAGTGCTTAACCCATCAGGAATGGGTCAAGAATTACACATGGCCTTGGACCAGCCCCTTTTTGTCCCAAAACTACAGAATGAGATTTGAAGCAAAGTCCTCGCTTTGACTGCTGTAGGCGCTAACCTCAGGAGCCTCCTGGAAAGCACGGTTCCCTTCAGTATAGATGACACACTGGAAGATTTAAAAAGCATTAAACAGAGGTAGTTAATTATATATTTAGATGTTCGTTTAGGTGAAATGGTGCCTTGTTATCTGTTTTAGAGGTCTAAACACAAAGGCTTAAGGGCACTCTAATTTGGGGGGCAGCATATTTAAAATGGCAGTCTGCAGATTGATGTTTCTATAGAGATACAGTCTGCCCGCAGTCTTTGGGTAGCTGCACAGCTCCCAGAACACTTGTGTGTTAGGGTAGTTTGGGTTTTTTCCCTTGAAACTCCTTCCAACCAACTGTAGTCTTTCCACTTCTCTTCGTGCTTGCATAATGGTAGTGTTTCCCCTGATCTTTACTGAAGAAAAAATATTTTCCTTTTCTAATTCAATCCTTCGCCATTGTTTTCCCAACCTCTAGTTCTCAAGAAATACGATTTCTTAAAAAAAAAGGTCTAATTAAGCCATTTATCAAACTTTTCCAAGTGGGTAGAGTGACAAATTAGCCCTATCTTCCACCAACAATCTGATGGATGGGAAGATAAAGATGCAGAGGCTGTTATTTTAGCTGGAAGCTCTCTACTATATCAATTGTTTGGCCCCAAGCCAAAAGACCCTAAGAGATGACAAGAACTAATGATGGGTCCATGAAGTTTATGCAGCGTGAGGCCTGACATCAAAGGAATCTGCCCTTATTAGCAATATCTCTATGACTTCTTCCTGAAAAAAACACTCATTTGTTTTTTAAAAAAATTTTACTTAATCATCTTACTCTTTCAGTAAATGGAAAGAAAATGCAAACTGTAAATAAATTTGCACAATAATATATTGCTGAAGAATTCTGCTTTTCTCTACAAATATGAAGTGATGGTTATGACATTACTTTTAAGTCCACCAAGAGAGTCTAAGACAGGTAGACTGCAAATAAGTTTCCCTAGAAGTCTTTACTTTTATGCCATTCCTTCAGAAGAACCGGGCTCCCTGGCAGATGCAGTCTGTGCACGTGGAAGCAAGCATGAAGTCCTGGTCAGCGGAAGTCAGTCAACTTCAATAGGGTCAAGACCCCCAGAATTGCCCCAGATTGCAACCCACTGAAATCAGGGGTACAGAGGTTGCTGCAGGGTCAGGACCAGAATGCCAAAAGTTTCCTTGGATTCAGAGAGGGAGCGGGAAACTTCATGGAAGAAAAATTCATCAAGAGCTGGATCAAGCCTGCACCACCTCTGGCTCAGGAAGATCCTAAGACATGTAGCGACAGATGCCAGGAAAGAATTCAGGGGAAGTATCACTATTTGCTTGTGTATACTTACACTCTTCCTAAGTATTYGCTCTTGGCAGTTTTAGGATACAGGGTTTTGGGCAAGGTGGATCTTGGGTCTGACACTGTTCTTACGTGACAGGATCACCTTCAAAGTTTGTAACTTACATCTTTCTCCCTTCTCCCTACATTTTTTTAATATGCATCTGTTTTTACATGTAATGGAGACCCTATATACAAGGTGGAATACAATTACTACTCTACCGGAAAGCAGAAAGAGAGGATATAACAGCCAGGATGACTTCTAAGAAAAACAAACAAACAAAACAAACAAACAAACAACAAAAACCTGTTTTGATACATGATTAGAAAAGTTTGACTGAAAACAAGCCATTTCTGCAGATACTATATGTTACTGGGAGCTAGAAGTAAAATCCATATATTTTTCATGGGGAAACTATTTAAAGATTATTCTTGATGTCCCATTTTTTATTACTTTTTTATTTGTGGAAATAGAACAGTATTCAACTCACTGGCAGAATGAGAAACTGTATTATTGCTTTATAAAATCCAACTGCAGTAATTCTGCGTAGCTGAATATTGATATACCTGATCAGCTTGATTCATCTTTTCAATAGAACATTTTTACAGTGTGGAATTAAAAACAATAATGCAATGAAAAGAAGACAGCATTAGAAGTCAGTGCAAAGCCATATTCAGCACATCCTACAGTATTTTACCTTTGTTCTCCAGTCTGGAGTAGAAGCAGCACTATGCAAAACTAGGGAATGTAATCAGTCTTGAAGTTCCCTGTGTCTAGATAAAATGCCCTGTATTCATCCTCCTTCTATAGCTAACTATCCATCAAGCAGCGTACTCAAAGTGAAGAGCAAGTGGCTTTGCACTCATGGAGTTTTTCTTTCTTGCTACTTTTCAAAAGGGGGCATGCCATTTAATCTGCCACACTGCTTTTTAGYCTGAGACATAAAGGCAATTTACATYGCTTTATCAGCTGTAGGAATGTCCACAAGCTCTGATGTTTTCTGGGGAAATAAGAAAGAGCTTGGAATACATAAAAAATCAGGGAAACAACAAAAGAGAACTTTTTAATACTAAAACCTTATTTGGCAACTTCAAAGCAAAGAATTAAAATTCTGGTTGAGAATACAATGTGAACCATGCAATACCATAGTAATTCAATTTCTTTCTTCCTCCTGATGCGCTTGATATCTTTAAGTACATAACGTACTTTCTTAGCTGTTTATTGATAATAGGGCTGCTTAGGAACCACATTGTGGGTTCTCTRTATGCCATTCACTTGCAACACTTTGGATGAAGCTGTAAATAAAGATGATGCCCTGGTTGAAGTTTTCTACGCAGATCTGTATTTTTTCAATAAAAACGAAATGTAAGTATTTGCAATTAAGTGTTCAAATGTCATTGCTTCTAACTCAGGAAGGGAATTTCTTCAACAAAGAAGCTTAAATGCAATTTGGCTGGAAATTAAATGTTATTCAGCAAAAGATCAGTACTGAAGTTGCCAATGAACCAAACTGCCTGCTTACTTATAATTAGCAACATGGTCATTGTCTGGCTACCCTGGCATGCTGTAAATATGCTTGGGCAGACTGTGTGATTTAAGGTTATTTAGAAGACAGTTATTCATTGTCTCAAGAGACAGGTAAAACAACTCCTCTCTTAGTGACTTAGCTTGGCTCAGGGGGGTAGTGGCTACAACTCAATCCTATTTAACCTTTCTTCAGCAAACTAAAGAAAGGATTTTTCTTTTCTTTAAATATGGCTCCAATTACTGAGTATAGCAAGCTCATTCAGAACTACAAGCATCAGATTTTTCAAAGCCTCCTGAATTTCCCAAACATTTTAGCAAAGTTAAGAAATTTTGTTCTATAATTTACACTTCATGACACAATTCAATGGAAGACTTTATAAAAGAGTTTCCTCCAAAATAAATAATAACCAGAAACTTATTCCACCCTGCACTTGTCTTTTATTTGCCAGATGACCAGTTTGCTTCACTTCCTTTCCACAACTTTAGAAAATACAACAAGTCTGTACATGTACAGTTCCTGCCTGGAAGCACAGACTTCAGCAGTTAACCCCAAGTTAAAATATAAACTCATCTTTCATTTCTATTTTAAGATAATATTTAATCAGTTAGGGCTGAAGGATACACACAAATTTTGCCAGTAAATGTTACCCAGTGGATTTTGTGGAAAATAAGTTTGCTAGAACAAAACTGCAAAACAGATAAACAAAGCGTCATGCTGCTACTAAAGCTACATAGAGAAGTGTACAGATTAGCTTTGTATGAATTGGTGCTTTTCCATCATGTCTGTGAAACTGAAATGGAAAGACAGTAAATGAATCGGAGTGCAGAGATATTGCTCAGCTGTGGCAAGGAAAATACAGATTTTGGCCACCAAAGGGATTTGGTTTTCACTWGTCTTGATTTTTCCTTCTTCTAAATCATGTTAATATTATGTCTTTTTTCAACTTAAATTAATCTTAGTCTCTTGTGTTGGGAACAGCTTCTGATTTTAAGACAACTTTCRCAGGAGTAATAAGAGAGAGATTTTGCTCACTAAATGATACATGAAAGGACTAATGATTTCAGAGCTGTGTGTCCTATTTTAGCTATTTCCACTACCAGGAAAAGATGGTTGACCTACTTGTATGTTACAAAAATAGTCAAGGATCTTTAAACAAAATCAATCTCATTGAGCTGAACAGAAATGGAGAGGTGTAAYGTGCTCACAGCACAACTCAGTTAGGTGCCCATCCCGGCAGTGGAAGCAGTAAAACCATCAGAGCACACCCACGGTGTGTTTTGCCCAACACGACCTGGGGATTATTGAAAATCTCAAAAGTTTGTTTTTAAAAAGCGTCATTCAAGTTCTAGGCCAAAGAACTTCAGTGAGGATTTTGGTGAGCATCACTCTATGGTCKTGAAGATATGGACTTGAAGTAGAAGATATGGACCGATAAATGAGACACAAAAAGGAATGATCAGAGACTTATTTAAAAGGATGGAGTGAACTACAGCTGCTCAAGCTAGAGAAAACTGAGGGGCTGCATGACAGCACTCTGAAAAATACATGAAAATGAAGAAGGGAGTAATAGTTGCTTGATTATGAGCTTGATTTGGGGCAGGACAATGCCCAAATGACTTCTGAGGTCCCTTTCAGACCTTAGTGAAGGGATATGCTATGTGAGAATAAACTTTCCGTAAGGTTCTGGAAGCCTTCAGTAAAAACAGACAATAACTTCATCTAAAGCTTGAAGTCTTTTAGGATGGTTCACAAAACAGAAACCATATATTTGCCACAAGAGTTACATTTTTATTTTTTAACTTGTATTGGTTTCATCCCTAGGAAACCTGTATACTTTCTGCAAAAAACACACCTGAATTTAAACCATTGCACCAGCCTGCAGAGATTTGGTCCTTGCTTTATTTAAAACTGTGTTTTAAATCTAGGTGTTGCCAATCACTCCTGCTCTTCTGATGACATGTGTAAACCCTTTTGAGTATCTCTATCGTCGTCACCATTGTTAGAATTCTAAGATTAAATTTATTATACCTCATTTATTTTGTACTATTTGCTATTACCTTAAGGATGAATATTAGCTACTCTGCACAAAGTCCTGTGTGCTACTAAGACATAGTTAGCTATTATAATGCTCAACTGAGAGTATCCAAGCCTTTACACAGTGTAATAACTTCACTAGATGGCAGTGGAGAGAAATATTACTTTATATAATTTTCTCTTTTAATAGGACAGGGAAACATCCCAGTAAGCACTGCAATTTATTAGTGTTGTCTGTGTTAATGCTAGATCACAAGACAGCAATGTTTTCGCCCACACAAAAGTCTGAGGGCTTCTGCCCAGTTAAATCTCTGCAAATGTTTGCTAGAGCATGGACACGCACTCTTCCAGCACTAACACAGAGCAGCAGAGAGTAACATATACTCATCTTTGAAGGTTTGTGCCACAATTGCTCTTTCTCTATCTTCATATATATGAATAAACATCACGTTTCTATTGTCATAGTCACTAAAGCAATCCCAGAGAAAGAATTAATACCATCATGCATTAACCATAGCCAGGACCAGAAAGAGATGGGAAAGAGCTGTTCCCTTCCCTGTGTTTGCTCTGCAGTTGGCGGAGTGACAGACTGGACGTAACCCAGCGCAGATTTTAAGGAAGGGARTGGAAGCCTTTGACAAATGAAAGCTGACGCTTTTCTAGAAGCAGCGCGATACAGCTTCACATCAAGGGCATGAACAATTTTCTCATAAGCTCAACTGTACCATGGTCTTTCCTGAAACGTAAAGTCAGAGACACCGTCCCTCAAAGAATCATAACACTGATGCCATAAACATGATGAAGAAAAGGAGTTAAGGGTAAGAATGAGTAAGCAAGAGATGCAAAGAGTTTTGTGAAGAATACTCTCTGTATTCAACAAAATATTTTTCATTCTCAAGAACTCTTTACAAATACATGTTTGTTGGGAGAACTTAATGTCCCTTACAGATGACTCAAGAAACAAAGCATAATTTTTCAGACTCCTGACAAAACTCCAAGATGAAATACTTTAAGTAGCAAGTTCTGTAGCTTCTAAACTTCAAAACCTTCAAAAATTCAGTCTTTTGAATATGGAGAACTGATGCCTGTCAGTCTTTAGAAATTAATACACCTGAACAAAAATAAAAAGACCAGAATGGAGTGGATGATTTCAGCCAAGATCATTATTTCAATTAAAAGATTATCAGTAGAATTCTCCAGAAACTATGGAGTTGTCTGGCTTTATTTATAATGTTCAGAAAACATAAATTATCATTTAGTACAATAAGGAGATGAAAAAAGTTTGGTTTCTTCTAGCATCAGATGTAAAAAAATATTTTCTAAGGTTTGTTTCTTGCTTTTGGAGAAATGTTATATAGAAAAATCAATTCGTTGCCTAAATCTCACTTTTCTATACTACGTCTTGCCTTTATCTTAACGATGTCCAAGACTTTCCCCTTAGTGATACTTTGTCCTCTAACATCTCATCTGCTTGCTCACCAAACTGTTTGCAATAGCTAGCAGAGATTCAGGATATTGCAAGTGATGATAAAAAACAAACCCAGTTCTCTTGCAAGTGACTTCTTGACTTATGCCTGCTAAGCACAAACCTCCATTCAAGGGCTTGAACCTTTAAAGGCATAATTCTCTATATTTATTTTTGTGTAAATATGAGCAGATGAGAAACAATTCCTTATGGCATTCATTCTGTGAGATTTCCCTTACTTTTCCTCTTCACTGGCCGTTGAGAAACAGAAATATATGGAGCTGCAAAGCCCCAGGGTTTCGTTAGTGACACAGTGGGTTGGATTCTCTGCTCTGCAACTTGCACATGGCTCCGGTCAAAGACACATACACAATACACAAGGCTGTCAGGTATAGTACAACTTGTTGCCTAAACCAACCCGATAAAAAAATAAAAGACTGCTCCCTAAGCATCAAGAGGTAGGTAAAAATAAGGAATGGATTATGTAGATTCCTAGGAAAAAATCAAATTAGCTTGGTGGATTTCCCCAAATGGAGATATTGTAAATAAATAGCTACAATTTTATATGTTTGTGGAACTAAATACATTCAGCAGAAACCCAAAGACCAACATGACAAAACAGTGATGCAACTTATGCTCACTCCAACCCCAGTTACTGGGAAGTAGTTTTCTTTTATCATTAACATCAGCTTCATGCTGGATGCTCTGGGATGACCCCAATATGCAATGAGACAGTTAGGTACCCTGGTAAGAAGCCAAAAGTCCTCTCAAACAGTCTAGATACTGACAAAACAGTCCTTTTAGTTTATTTATGGCATTCATTCAGTTCCTCTTTTTAAAGTCTTAATTCAACCTTACATGAGAAAAATCTCAATTGCAAAATAAAGATAACTGTTACACCTTATCCTTACCCGTTTCCCCCAAACGCACTCATAAATCAAGGCACTGTGGATTTGCCTGGAAGTTGTGCCATCGTATTACTCTTAATTAAGTAGCCTTAAAGTAAGTGGCCAATCAATATTGATTCATATGGGTCTCACTGCAGTAAGTCATCACAATGTCTTAAGGTGCTACTGATGTGAATACAGTATCTAGACTTGCTCTGTCCACATTCATGTCAAATGAAGATTAAGAGTGAAAAGAAATATTCACCTAGCTGTTTTCTTCTATCTAATGTACATCTGACTGCGTATAGAGCAGCTTCCCTTCCTTTTCAAAACTGTACAAATACTTCCCAGTCTACTTAGTTTGCATTTAATTTCTCTTCACAGCACTTGGATTTTGTACTACCACAAAAAATGAAATGACCTGCTTTTTCCTGAGGTTTAGAAGGAGGACTTGCATGAGGGATACTGGTTAAATCAGACCATAACCTGCACCATACTCTGCTTGGAATGAGGACTGAAAATTGCTGTATTACAGTTATGATAATGCATCATTACAATGAGATGCTCTCTTCCTTATCAATTTCAAAATACAACTGTCTACAATTAATTAAATGCATTATTAGGTTGATTGGCACTTGCATATCAATATCTAAATTAAATTGATCTAACTCTGAGTAACTTGCTCAGATTTCCCAGGATTTCAAGCATGTTTCTCTCTTCTCTAAAGGGAAGCAAGGATTTAATTGTCCAGTGTCTACAGGTCATTTTTGCCACAGCCTAGTTAGCTGATTAGGGCCATAAAGACTATAATCTATCAGCAGCATTAAAAGTTTACTACTGTTTGGTTTCCTATGGTTCTAACAGAACTGAAGTGAAAGAAAACGGTCTTTTATAAACCCTCTCTCTACACTTTGTGCTTCCAACATACAAGTTTCTACATTTTAACAAATTCCATGTGCTTATTTTGTAGCAGAAGTACAAATTTATTACTTATTATAAATAGTATTTATGTGGAAATGTTAAAAGAGGAAATAAAGACATGAAAATAAATTGTGTATTCAGTCACATTACATTTTTTGGCCCAGTTCAGGTTGCACAGTCATGCAAAGCAACTCCTTCTTAATTGTCTGTTATTCCATACTGCACAGTTTGTATAAAATCTTTCTCGCAAATCTCCTAAAGCCGGGGATCTGCCCTTACGTGCCAATGCATTGGTAACTGCACGGCAAGAGGAGGTTGATGCATGATAATCATTTTCTTCTCCTTCCTTGGCAGTGAAGTAGTTGGAGGCAGGATTAGTGCGGGTTCCACCCAGCTGCGGACCCAGGACGATCTGCCGTGTAGAGCAATTCTCAACAGGCAGGCTGGTAATTTTGCAACGGATTATACTTCTATCTTTGCACTAACACGGATCAAATATTTGCAAATGAGGCATTCATTACTTCATTATCTTAGAAATCAGCATATTCTTTCTTGTGTCTATCTGCCATCACTATTCAGCCAAAGTAACCAGAGATTCCAGTGATATTTTAAAACCTCTCTGTTATCAGACAATGGGTGTACAAGCTATTTTTATCCCCCACCAGGCCACCCAAAAGATTTCTGAAGTTTGAAGCTCTAATTTAAAATGACTGCGTATTTTTTACAGCAATTGTACTATGCCTTGATCAGATTCTCAAGCTTAAATAACAGTGAAATGGAGCTGAAGACAGAGTGCCAATTTACAAACTAAACTAAGGTTTTATACATCACTTTGACCAAAGTGGATTATAACATAAAACCCTGACAGACACTTAGTTACAACATAAGCAGTGGAATAATAAGGCAGTATTTTCATTATCAGTCCAAAACCAATTCTTTCTTAGAAATAGATTTTGTATCACAGCCTCTCATTCCTGCTCAGATTTGTATTATCTTTTCTAGCTAGAGTTTAAAGAGAAATATTTGAGTTAGAGATATACATAGCTTATTTAACTTCTTTGCTACCCTTTTCTTTCACCAGCAACGAAAATTTGCAGTGCTGTGTTGCTTGCTATGGGCCAGAGATGTGAGTTTTCAGCTTGTACAGTCACACTCTCTTTGCRTTTACTATGCAAAACAGTTATAACAGTATGTGGGAATGAAAAGCCATCATTTTTGTGGAACTGAATGAATTGTATAAATTTTACTTCTGAATTGCTCTGGAAACTTGAAATTGTTATGTAATTAAGAAAGCCATTCAGATGTCTTTCCAGTCTTTTATTTTCTGTCTTTGATGCATTTGCCACGGGGTTTTTCACAGAATATTAAGCTTTCCATATGGTTTCATTTACATTTCTAACGCAAGAGACCTAGTTTGCCATCATGGGTAGTTTAGGTCTCAATTGTAGGTCACATYTAGCTAGGGGACATCTAGAAAATGAAAAAGTCCTAGCACCTCTGTGGTTAGCCCTGCTGAATAATTGCTGCAGTAGCTGAATTTTGCTGTACAGATGTTGGTAATTTGCTATTGAAAACCACCAGTATCAAACTGTCAGAGTCAAGAAATGGCTTTAATTATTTCCTCCCTGGAGCAGTAATAGCCATTACTTGAATGCTGCCAAAGCTGGAATGTGTTTGTGCTGGTGATTGCTTAGCACATTCAGTGAAGGCAGTTTACCTGCACTTGCCAGCCCTGCTGCTGTCGTAGATTTGCTCCCTCGTCGGGTGAAACGCGGAACGACGCGATTGCTTCGGCGAGGGCTGTATCATCTGGAGACCACCTTCGCGAACTTTTGTTATTTTCCCTGGCCACTGAAGACCAACATTGTTTTTCTGCTTCATTGAGTACTGAAAATAGAAAATAAATCAGAAAGCTCTTGGAAATAACAATACAAGAAAAATCATCTCTGGAAGGGAATAATTAAATAAAAAATCAGAAGCTACAGGAAACTTGGTGGAAAATTGCACTAGGAAAGAAGGTGAGGTCAGCAGAGCTACTGCAGGAGTSTCCTCATCGTTCTGCATAAGTACTGCCTGGGCTCTCATCCCTACTTACAGYAATGGGCATAAATAAAACCATAGTCAAAACCACACAACTTAAAAAAAAAATATAAAAATTTAAGAGCAGGTCAAAATATTTTTAATGGTTCATAGCAATTTTAACATTATTCTCTGTCCTTCTTCAAATAGATCCAAAATGCAGAATAATTAAATACTGATGTTAATGTGAACATTTCCACAGGAGCCTGCAACGGGCTTTGGCTCGTACTTCAACAGAAAATAAAAGCCCTTGAAAATAACTCTTGGCTACGACTTTTTATTCCTCATTCCCATGCTGTATCGATTTGGGAAGACAGTCTAACCTCTGCACCCCTGAAAGTTATCTTGTCTCTGAAGCAGGGTAAGGTTTTTCTCCCTAAATGATTGCACGGCTTTTTGTCCCTCTGACAGAGGATATTAAGAAGTGCTGATGCAAAGTTTTCGTGAAGTCTGGCGGAGTTTGTCTCCTAAAAGAGCAAAGAATCATTAGGATGTCCATGCAATTGGCCAGCAATAAACTGTTCTTACCTTGAAGTGCACAATACAAATATTTGTGCATATAGAGACTGAGCGTGTTTTCCCACATGCAGCAACCTTTTCTTCTGCTGACTGCACATCACAGACTAGTGCAACATCACAAATGTAGCATTAACGGTCTCTGGGTTGCTCAAGAAAGAAGGGTGGAAGGCTGGGAGAAGCAAAACATTGCTTATAAAAAAGAAGGAACACTATGAGGAAAACCAGTCTAAAAAAATACGTTGGGGTCCTTTGTTTGGAAATATTTGCCAGCCTAAAAGTCTTTAAGTCATTAAGAACTCACCTCTAAGTTGTGCAATACGTTTGCTATTAATTTATCTAATGTTTATAAGTACTGGCAAGGAAGAGGTCAAGGAATGTTTTAACTACAGCCAAATTTTCCTTGACTTTGCTTTTTATTTCCTTTTTTTTAGGTCAGCAATAAAAATTAAAAATCTTGAGAAAAAAATAGAAACAGTTACTACTTTAAAACAAGCAGCTCGGAAAAGAGAGAAGAAAAATGGGTTTTCTTCACACCCCACTAAAATAAAGACCTACAGGTTCTGTTGAGTTTTTGATCAGGCATTAAGATATTTTTCCAACCAAGCTTCCGCAATGAATATTTCTATGAGGTGATCACTTCTAATAGCAGTGATTACTGCTGCTAGTATTATACAATGTGATATACCAATGATAACAAACACTATGTGTCAGTATCATAGGCTGTTTGACCATTAATGAAAACGATTATCAGACTGGTTAATAGAGGTTTGTGATCAATAGCTATTAAAGTTCTGCTGTTATCCCTCCACAATAGTTAAGAGCATAAATAATAATGAGTTATGAAATGCTCTCTAGCGTCTCTGCATGGGCAGGAACCGTTTCAATTGCAACAGGCATGTCTTGCGTGTGGCACATCTTAACCGCAAAATTGATATCTATGTACAGAGTTTGGTGTCATCGACATTCAACTCACAGCTGAAACTATTTTGGAGTTTTGTTAAGAATGACAAGATTTGATGAATGGAGATTAATGATTAAAATATTTCAGCCTTTCTAAGTCCTCACACAATGTGATGGCAAATAAGTCTTCAAAGAGATTTATTTTTGTTCCTAGCAGCTGGATATCTAGAGCCTGCCGTTCCTGCGGGAGTCCCAGAGACCTACTTGATGATGGGAGTGTTTCACAGCTGTAAGAGACTCGGATTGTTAAACAATGACTTGAGCTGTAAACATATTTTAGTGACTAGACTCTTAAAACCCCGAGGTTTTCTAATTGCCTACAGCCAGCCTGCTTATCACTGGAAACCTGCGAGCTCCTATGTTGTAACATGAGGCAGTGAAAGCCTGTCTTAAACATGTCATTCAATTACAAGGAAATTATTCCCGGAAAAAAACCCCTTCCACCCCCTTTTTCTGCTGTCAGAGGTGCAGGTGGTCCAGGGGGCTTGCTGACATAGGTGAGATGGCACTGTTCCTGATGGAACCCTGCAAGGGTGCCGCTTTTTGAGCACCGTTTGAGAAGGCACGGATGTGAACAAAACCTGTGATGAGAGTAATGGATAAATGGTGCGCACTGGTTCCTACAGAATAAAAACCAGCAAATAGCAGAGAAATCGTCCTCCAGCTCACGAAATCCTTCCCCAAGGTGCATACAGCAGTGAGATTTATTCTGTTGTCAGCAGCGGGCTGAACTTCTCTTTAGCCATCGTGATGGTGCCAAAATTACAGCTGTAAGATCAGACCCTGTATCACCTCTTCAGAGAAGAAAACACCTGAAATGCATATCACCAACCCCCTATTCTGCAAGGCATAACGGCATTAATAGTATTAAAGGCCTTTATGGTCCGTAGAAAAATAGCCCCTATTATCACTTAGACAGGAAAACAGGTGTGAAAATTGTTTTTCCTACCTACAGAGAATATTTATTTGCAAGGCAATTACTAAATTACAAACATTTCCATTTTGAATTTGAATGAAAATTAAACTTGGACAATGCCAGAGAAACATTTGTGAAGTCATGATGACAGAAGTAGAGCTTTTGTAAAGCACTTTTTATAAGCCGCGTGCACATTTAAAAATCACTTTGAAACTCTCATCAAAGATTTAATTACAGGCTCTGTAGTGATCTATATTACCAGGCCCTGATTATTTTTGCAAAATATGCTACATTAACTTACATATGATGGAGTTGTAGATTTAAATAGCTTTAAAGTATTATAATTAAAATTAAATAACCATAAACAAAATTAATGAATAACATTTTCTGGTTCGTATCCCTAGTTTTTATGGACTCTATTCACTGGCTGATTAGTATGCCAGAAGTAGTGATTTTCTGTCATGCAGTCGTAATCCTGAACGGCTGCACTTGTGGGTGTAATTCTGCTCAAAACCCAGACGACAGAGAATCAAACTACACAAAGCTCCAGTACTGCCTTAAAATTAAAAAATCTTACAATGAGTGCCTTACTGTTACAGAAGATAAATATGTTAATAACCATTTTTAAGAGGCAAAAAACCCCTCACTAAATCTGGCATCTTTCTAAAATTTATCTTAAAATATTTAAGACAGTTTTCCAAATTTCTTATTTAGCTTGGTTTTTATTCTGTGGCAAGACATTTTTGGGGATATTATTTGCATTAAATGCATTTGCATTGTTTGCATTAAAAATATTATTCTGAAAAGTTTATTTTATCCTTATTTCAAGTAGACAGTGACAAAAGTAGGATTAATCTACAATAGAAATAGCTACAACTCCCCTGGAAAATTAATCTTTTTAGAACCTCATACCTAATTGCCATACGATAAAACCTAGTGTGACATTTTGGGTCAACATGAAGCAGCATTTTGTTTAATGATAATTTATTATTCTTACCCTGTTTTGACATGTTTTAGTGCTATGCATGTTTTTGGCTAGTAATTTTCAGTGAGCATCGTGCTGTCTTGCCTCAGTCATATACAGCATCTTGTGACAAAACAATTCAAGTTCTAATTTGATTTTTTCTTCCCCAGAAATATAGATTATGTGGGATGTCTGACTTACTGTCAAAAGAATAATTTGCTTATATAGTGCTAGTCAGCTTCCAGGCATCACATTTTAAAGGCAGGAAAATCCAATAATTTCAGATCAAAAACAAATGCCAATAATGCTGATTTTGAAGTCATTAGTTTTCTGTATAACTGTGCCAGAACTCAAACTGCTGGCACTATGCATGTGCATAGGTGAATAGCAACTGAGGGAATATGGAGAAACTTCAGCTCCGAAGGTGGATGAGATCAATGTGTAAGAATTACCTGAGCAAAATAATCAAGTATAAAAAAGTTATTCCTAGGAAAGAGGGGAGATACTTTAAATGAAACCCACACTCTAGAAATGCCACTGKTTTTTTACATAGAATAAGTGGAATATTTCATGGCACTCTGTGGACTTTAAACATTTTTACAATAAAGGGATACTCTAGGAGGAAAAATGACAGTTCCGCAGTCTCCTATTTCTCCAGGGACAATGCTGAACCCAGTTTGGCTCTAGGAAACTCTTAAATTCCTCAGAAAAATCACACCTACATGTTTTTCACAGTAGTTTAGCACAATTCGTTTCTGTATATTTTTTGACAAAATGGAGTTACTGCCTTGATGCATGTGGCTGTGCCTAAAGCGAGAGGGGACCTTTCCGCCGAGGTGGGAGTGAAGCCGTCACCTTCTCAAGAGACTGACTGCAGCTAACGGCCACGCGAGGCTGCCCAAAGCTGATCCTCTCTCCTTTGCAAGACCTTGATGGCCATAAGAACGCAAACTAAAAAAAAATCTCATCTATTTGGGAATGGAGAAATGGGGGAGCTCTTCTTCATGGCGGGTGACTAGCTACTGCATGTTCCAGTAACTGCTGGCCTTCAGGTGGTTTTTTCCCCTCAAGTGGTTAAGTAAAAATAGATGTAGATAATGATGAGTTTCATTTCCACCTGAAGCTTTTACAGGATCAGGTCTATAGGGAAGTAGACTCCAGTGTGTCCTCAGCTGCAGAAGGAGAGACAGGTGCAGGCTAAAAAAAAAAGGCTTGTTATAATCATTCCTCTTCAACGCAGCTGGTTTAACAAGAGCACAGAGGTTTATTTGGACCACGCTTGGAAAATGGGAATTTCCATCTTTTTGTTCTCTTCTTAATGTACTGTGCAGAAAGGTCACTTGTTCTGGCAGTGGCTAATATCTGACATCTGAGCAGATCCTTAACAGGGGTAAATTGCCATAGTTCAGCAGTATAAATAGCCACAGCAGCACTCACCGGCCGAGAATCCGCTCGAAAATGCCTTTGATTAATTTCCTGTTACCGGGTTGGTCTTCAAATGCCTCTAGATAACTTCCTGGCAGCACAGTTAAAACCCCATTTGCAGAGTAGCATTTCCATAGTTTTGCCTTTGATTCGCAAGCCAGCACTTGATGCTTTCTGTTGATGTTATTCACCCACCTCTGTCGGTGGCCTCGGCGGGGAGCTCACTCGAGAACCTTCCCGGTGCAATCTGTACCGACACCGCGCAGACGAGCGGCGACATTAATGCCTCCTGTCCACCATTTGGTGATTTTTCCCTTGCGTATTTACCAGTCTGTGGAGTCCTCACTGTATGTGGAAGGACTTCGTGCCCTTCTTCCTCTGGCATGCAGGGCTGGATGATATAAATATGCCACTCCTTCACTTCCCAGTATACATTTATGGCTCTTAACTCTTAAAGGATTTGTTCTTCAATTATGATGGCAACTTTTCAGTAGCATTTGCATGACCAACAAATAGCAATTAAAAAAAAATGGATCACCATCTCCACAATACATTTTATGAAATCCTTAAGGATTTTTTTTTATGTGTGGTTATTTGGACTAAACCTGTTCAACTGTAGCATTTTATGGTAATTTGGCTTTAAATGCGGTTGTAGCACAAGTAGGATTTATAGTCATAGTATTAATTTACTAGAAGCAGRTGAAGAAAGACGTATTTGAGCAGCGGAACCCAAAATTTGCACGGCGAACCTCAGAATAGGGTCTTCTTTTCTACAGGGCTGCAATACCAGGATTATGAGCTCAATTCTTCTGTCACCTATATGAGTTCTGATAAAGTGTAGCTAAACTCGGTGAAACTACTCTTGATGGAGAACATGCACCATCCTCAGGAGAGCCCAGTGCCAGCAAGTGATCTAGTTTTTGTATCCATGCTGTATAGCTGATTTTACTTCCAGTCATATGTAAAACGGCACAAACAACACATGGTGGAAAAGGACCATTGCTTCAAAAAATAGAAGCTGCTAGGGAAAATCATAGCAGCTTGAAGGCAGAGGGAAGGAGATGCTCTTAGGGCTTCTCTCCTGAGCTCAGTGGCGGTGGACCAGAGGCAGGACCTGAACTGGCGGTTTAGGTGCACTCCTTGACACCTCTGTTTCCTGGCTGTTACTTCCAACCAACGCACTAGAAAAGTAACTGACAGAGACAGGGGGAAGAGGGCAAAAAGGAAAAGATAGCATTTTATGCCAGATTTTGGGCCACATAGTAATAGTGTGGAGATGGAAAAGCGTTTGTGTCCTAACCTGCCTGTACTCCATCTGTTTGCAACAAGATACTTAGTCCCTCTGTAAGCAGAGGGAAAAGGGATGGTTTTTTTTTATTGCACATTCATGTAGATTTCGAAAGGAGGAAACCAAGCAAGCTAAAATTAAATATAATTTTCTTTTTTTCCCCATAGACTCAGTCTGGATGTATGCCAAACCACATTTTGGAGGGGTGAGAAAGGCCCAACATCTGCTTCTGGTGTAACTGTTTGTATCTTCACTCAAGGAAAATTAGGTTTGAAATAATCTCAAATTGTCTGACACCTGTATCCTATTAGAAGTGACACATGGAAACACCTTCAGCGCACTGAATTTAGCACCATGTCAACAGTTTAAAGTTAACAGGAAAAAAATTGGTAATTTTTTTGCTTCCCAGTTTCTGCTGAAACAGATCTTGTGTCATTTCACAGGATCGTACTGCAAGCTTGATCCATAAACGTAATGGGGTTTGAACCAGTAATTGTAACATGGTTTGTGTCCCTAGCTATAGCTGGAATTAAATTCAGCGTGCACCTCAAGGTGACTGCTGTACTGTATTTTGAGTTCAGTGGAGGCACATCTACGGGTTGGGTGCCAGCCAGCACCTAGGACACGGACACGCAGTGATTTCAGGGATGTTTTCTCTGAAGTTCAGCTATGAATCTAAAGTTTAGCAACTTGCAGCTTATGAGAATAGCCAGCAGGTCATATCTTATTTGTCTCAAGAAAGGGAGTCAAATTCCTGCRACGGAAGATAAATCCTGCGTGGCATAGAGGTTTGCTAGTTTTTGGACACAGAGAAAAAACAAAAGAATTCTGAAGTCAGGCAACTGGTTTTGCTATATCGCCTGTGCACTTCCCTCAGTGCAGACGCCGGAGTGCATGTAAGGATTTATTTTAAACTCTCTTCCCAAAAACCTATGTGATCTTCCATTTGCAAATTCCTCTTGTTTAGGAACAGATCTGGTGACCTTCTCCCAGATAAAATACTGACAATAAGATTCAAGTTCTTCTGACAAGGACATTCATAAAGTTTTATGAATTTTAATGACTGTCATAAAATTTATACTACCTAAAAATACACTATCCATTACAAAAACATATGTCTTCCCATTCATCTTTAAACACATTCCTTTTTGTGAGAACTTTGAATCAATTTGTTTTGAGAGATTGTCTTTTAATGCTAGTCCAAGAGAGAGTATTGTTTTTCAGCAGATTTGCATCTTCAATAAGCAATGTCTAGAGTCAAGAAAACAGGAAAACCCACTAGTCTTGATTATTTTTCTCTTTTGTTCCTGCCAATTATTTGATACCATGCGAGCGGTCATTTTATCACGGAAATAGCTGTGACAAGCAAAGAGGATATTTACAGAAACACAGGCAGCTCAAAAAGTGTTTTAAGAGATGSAAAATAGCAAATTAACTTGGAAATTTAAGCAGAGGACCAATACCAGGGTTTGTCAGCTTGTAGAGATGGGACAGGACTGGATGAGGGGTCCTGCCCTGCTGGTGCCTAGGCCGTGGGCGGCCAGGGAAGCCGGCAGGGAAAAATGGCTGGGGCTGATGGAGATGCCTCACTCCGCCCTGGGCCCTGTGATGCACAAAATGACTGGCATGATGTCACTGACACTCCGTTCCGGCTGGGAACCTGTGGGAGTGCTTTGATCTCCCCTTTTTATTTTTTCTTTTGTCTAGTCAAAAGATAATAATGATAAAACCCACAAACGCTCAGTAAGACCTGTTATAGCTAACCTGCTGTCTGTGTATGAGTAAGTCAGAGCTCAAGAACAGACCAAAAAGTTAAAATATGGGCAAGCACACTGAATTTCAACATGAATTACGGCATGCTAATGAAAAATATGTTAAAAGTAGAAAAATGGGGCAATAATGGAAAGAGAGACCAGTAACACTGAACCATTTTCTAGAGAGAAGAAAGCATGCAGGACCCTGTAACAAGTTTAGGCTTTTTTTAACCCCAGTACTAGCCAAGTGGACTTCCTCTATGGTGTGGCACTAGCGACACTAAACAAAGGATAATACGTAATATTTGACATGCACCCATAACTGAAAAGTATCAGGGAAAACCTGGAGCACAATAAAACCTATCTGAGGTGGAATTTATTCTAAGGGAACAGTTCCAGTGTCACAGCCTGATATTGGAATAGTTTAATGGAAACTGCTCCCACAGTCTTCCTTATGTTTAAAACTCTCAGATTAGGAGAAAAAAAAAAATATGAATAGACCCCTGCAAGCTTCCCAAGAAAGAAAATGATAAACTGTGAAAAAGAAACGTGTGTGTACATCGGAGGAACAGCTTTAAAGCAACATGAAGTTGAACGAAGGAAGCTCACAGCTACATATTGCAAACAGCCTTCCAAAAAGGATGTTACATGGTAGGACAGTTCCCCCAAAAGGATGCTACAAATCACATACTTGAGTTATTAAACAACAGCAACAGTCTGAAGGGAACAGTATAAGAGAGGCAGTAATTCTTCATTAGGAATGTCTGATTGGAGGATTTACCTTTCTAAAGTATTTTTGCCTATTACTGAAATAGGTGGGAGAAAATAAGGGTGCCTTGTAAACAGCTGCTCTACTTCAGGTCCACAAAAAAAAGCTTCAAATGACAAGGTGCCAGCATGAATTCAATAAGGCCACAATACTGCTCTCCCTGTATTTCGGTCATGTTACAGCTGCGGTTCAACTGGAATATGGACGCAGAGCCCTGCTATTTGGACGTGCAAAGGCTGATCCCATCCAAATATCAGGGTAAGCTAGCCCCTTCCCCGTGGGCAGCTTGGCCTCTGAGACAGACTTTAGCTGCTGGGGGAGATCCTCCCACACATCCCACAACCTGTTTATCCCAGCTGAGATCTCTGTAAAGAACTGAATCAACAGATACACATTTGTAAGTGTAAACACGGGCTGTGACACTCTAAACTGAAAGGCCAACACAGCCTCCTTGCACATGCCAACTCCTGCCTTTGAACTTTCAGAAGTCAATTTTTCCTTGATACTTCTCATTTTAAATGCATGAGCCCTCTTCAAAGTCTTAGCAAGTTTTTGTCTTTCAAAAAATAGCCAGTCTTGGTTGGACCTTGCTATCACAACTTGACAAATGTGAAACAAAAATAACAGGTAATAAATTTTGAATACAGATCCCACATTTTTCCCTGAGGAAGTACACCATTCTTTTAAGGATGGACAATGCGGTCTTATCCCAGCATTTGTGTCTCCCTTTCAGAACAAAAATAAAACAAGGATCTGCTTATACTTTCCTTTTTGCTTCACAAAAACGTAACTTCCTGCAAGAGCCTGATCCGTGGCTGATAACATCACCTAATCTGAGCAGGAACAGCCTGGGGACTCTGGTGTGAGACAGGAAAATACACCAGCTGGAAACCTGCATA
The DNA here is from genome assembly GCA_030449065.1 of Oceanodroma leucorhoa. NCBI lineage: Eukaryota > Metazoa > Chordata > Aves > Procellariiformes > Oceanodroma > Oceanodroma leucorhoa. The sequence continues at coordinate 6,553,914 of JASVER010000042.1, forward strand.
GGGGAGGTACCAGCTTCAGTTACCTCCATCATCCCTGCTGGCTCTCCTCACGCTTACAAAGGCCATAAACCAAACATAACTCAGAGAAGAAATACAGGGAAAAATGTAGGGAGAAGAGGACAAGGAAACCTGGGAACTGAGCAGATTAGTCACTGGTGTCTCGCACCTGGGATCTGGGACCTGCTGAAACATTTTCAGTTCAGTTAAGTAAACCCAAGATTTGATACCCTTTTGTCAGAAACCGCAGAATTATTTCATGGTGGCTGAGGCCCAACTGCATCTGAAAACAAAGTGCCCTATTGCCTCTTTCCCTCTAAAACGAACTAAGGTGCATGAGCAGCTGGCATATCTCTCGAGGCACATTTCAGGTGTTTTCTTCCTTCAGATTAATAAAGATGTTCTTTTCTTTGTTTCTGTAGCTCACAGGACTTTTTTCCTGAGAAACACCATGCTCATCATGTGCCCTTTGTATTTCAAGACAACAGAGCAGTTCCCCTTTGAAAGCTTGCTGTAAGCTGGCACGGCTCTGATCCACAGGTCTCCATGAAGCTTTTGATTAAGCTACGCCAGTCTGTGTTGCTGAAAATCTGCCCTTGTATGTTGAATGATTTATGAAAAGCTACAGGAGAAATGCAGATTTTGCTCCTTATTTAACTGCTACTTACCTTAAAGACAAGATGCATTTACATGAGATGGGCTTAGGGGAAGAAGAGCTGCTTTCTGGCCTCCAAATAGTCCAAATCCCTGAGGAGTGACAGGCGACGCTGGCAAAGGCAGCTCAGAGTGCGTGCTGTGGTGTTACCCTGCCTACCTCGGGCACATGAAGCAAAGAAAACCAGAACAACAGTACACGCAGAAGGTCAGTGCACCATCCTGCAAGAATGTCTGGATCTCAGCTGGGACTTTGGCACTGTTCTTTGTCTTTCTTCAGGAACCTAACCTTTCTGTAGGACCTATCCAGAAGTGACCACGTCTTTTACAATATAACATAGATATAGCAACAGTAGGCTAAGACAGAGCATCTTCCATTTTGAAACTTCTCCGAAGGTCATTGTGATTCTATTAAATGCAGTAACATTTAAAAATGCATAATGCTTTTCCCAAGATTAATTTCTCTGTCATATTTCTGAAGACTTGCGCTTCTGTATCATTTGTTCGGCAAATACAATCATTCACAAACAGAGGAACACAGTGACAAACAAGAAACAATGAGCTTAAAGGTAGCCAGGTATGACAGAACACTATAGATAAAAAGAATCACCAGTACTCCAGTACGCACATGTAGCTAATTATGGTGCAGGATTCAAGACACTAACATCTGAGTGGAAGGATGCTGAAATAATCTTTTAAGCCATAAACAAAACTTCATAATCAGGGAGACTTCCTGAAGAAAAGGAATCCATTTCCTTTGGAAATATTTGTTAATAGKAAGTCTAATAAAGGTGTATGTATCTGTAGAGCCTATGGCAATGCATTATGAACAGGTTAATGATTTTACTTTTTCTACCCTTGGATATCTACAAAAGAAAGCTGTGATTTTTTGTTGATTTGCTGTGTAATGGTCTTGTGTTTATTGCCCAGCTATGGGAAACAATATCAACAATATTGATGAGTGAGGGATTTGATAACATTCACTTCAGTTCCCAGAAGGCTCATGACAAAGCATAACATGGAAGGGGAGGGAAATGCTTTTCTGCATCAAAAAAAATCTGAGCACTCGATAGCCATTGCCAAATGGGCGTCAGCACCCGAGCCAGCTGCTGGGGCTTGCTTGTTGGCCTTGTGTCTTGTTTTGCACATCGTTGTGTTGTAAACCTTATTGCTCTTCAAAAGTGATACAGACTGCTTTTTACAAAACGTCTGAATAAAGCAACTCTTTCATATCATGCAAAAAGAGACCAAAAGCCTGTTGTAGCAGGAAAACCACTGGCTTGCTGCCCACACCCTGCCAGCCTTTTCCGAGGGGCTCCTCTCCACAACCGGGTGGGGCAGGATTGCACCCTGGAAAAACTGCTCAGCTGCCCACCCCCGCCTTCCCCTTCCCTGAGTGAGGGTCCTGCTGATTTTTCCCCTCGTAACTGGAAACACATCCCACATGGGAAAGAACCCCAGCCACGTACCAGATGTGTCTGGCTGTGTGTCAATGGCTGCTGCTGCATCCCCCTGTCCCTAGACGTCCAGCTATGACATGACCACGAAAATCAGCTGCCCTCCGCACAGAAGAGCACATATCCTTGCTAGATATGCTGCTGGTGATGTGGCAAGAGTGAGACTGGAGTGTGGGATCTCCCCAGGCCTCATTAATGTCATACATGCAAATAAGTCGTACATAGAAAAATCCACACCATACCCCTTTTGTAAAAAGGGATATGTTGTAATATGTATGTGTGTGCCAAAGGTATATGCTATGCTATAGCCATGTTTCCAACAGTCTCCTAGGATGTGACCCTGCATGTCAGTTCTTAGCTGAGTTCATGTTTTCAAATACATTTGTAAAGATCTGAAAATGCCTGTTTAAATAGAAATGCTGTCTGATGCAGAAAATTACGAGAGAAAACATCACAGCAATCTTTCACTGGTGCGCACAGGAAATGTGAATGGGCATTTTACAGAAATTTCAAGCCTACTTATATTTGTTACTAATATAAAGTAGACTCACTTCTAATTTATTCATTTAACAAGACATACACTGTTAAGGTCAAAGTTGTCTTAAACACTTTCAAATCTAGTATTGATCATTTTCTTACCTCATACACCAAAACTGCCTTTTAACTTCATTCATAGATGGCCCAAATGTATAAAAGCACAATACAGAAAAAGAACTTTCTAAAAGAGCAAAATCTTCTGTCAACCTGAAACAAGTTCCCTCCTCTCTGGTACCATTAATGCTTTCTGATTTATGAAAATGTTATTCAGTTTGTCTTCCTAAAAATTCATTGGATTGGAAAAATAAAAGGGTTGTTCATTTTATACTTTCCATGGAAAATGTTTATGACAACAGGATTATGGAGAAAAATGCAAGCAGACCAAAGTATAATAATAATGGTCATTTTCAAAGTTATTGATCTGACTGATTTTTTCTAATTTGCTTTCTGAAAGGCTCAAATTAAAAAAAAAAACGATCCTATTTACTACCTCAGTAAACTCTCGGTGTTGCTGAGAGCAATGCAAGTTTGAACTCACTGAATTGGAATTTCAAGACTTGTTCCCTGAGTTCATTTGGAGAATAAGCATGCACGGCTGTGCTTTACCAGCCAAGCGCATGCTTAGTTTTCACAGAATATATTCAGTGCGTATTTGTCTGGCAGAAGTTACTCAGCAATTTTGAGAAACTTGACCACAATGTGTTATCACCAGCGGAGATTTTTCTCCACTGAACATGCAAATGCAACTTTTTCTGAGAAAATGTGGTTTTGTTGCTTTCAGACACAATTTGAGGACAGATTGTTCATACGCTGACAATATGACCAAATATTGATGTTCGTGTTATTTAGATAGTGATCCCATAACATATTGCATCTATCAAACAATTACCTTGTCACTAGCTCTTTAAAGTCTAGAAATATGTATATGCACAAGCAACTTTGCTGATGCATGTCATTCCCCACACCAATAACTTGCAGCTGGGAAACTAGCAACCTAATTTGTACCTTGTTGGGCAACAAGATGTTCTGACAATTCATTGTGCAGAGGAAATCCAGACTTCTGAGAGTACTTTTTTGCTGATTCTCTGGGCTTMCAGTAGATTTTTATTGCACTCTAAACCAGAGGTTGCATCCCTTAACCTATAATGTTGAAATTTTTCTGAATTTTGTTATTGGCTTCAGCTGAAACATGAATAAACTTCAGTTCAGCACATCACTGTCTGCTTAAGTAAGTCTCCAGCCCCAGCTAGCTGAAACCCCATGTATGCATAGGTAAAGTCCTGTCTTTAGTCTGGCCCTGGTATTTCTAAACTGCATAGATTATTATAATATTCAAAAAAGACTCAGGAAAAAAAGGCTTACAGGTTTTAAAATAAATGAATAGTTTTCTTTAGCTTCTAAGGAAATTGAGAAAAAACCCGCACCCTCCTTTTGCCCTCTCTCTCTTTTTCTGGCACAAATTTTGAACCAAACATTTTGTGTATATTCTGGTTATCATATTTCTCCATGCATATTTGTATTCCTAGCACAGCCTGGAATCCGAAATCTCACAAGATTTCTTTACAGGACAGATGAAAATACCTTGAATATGAATTAAAAGAAAATTATCCACTGAAGAGCCAAAATCCCTAAATTTCTCACTTAAAGTCAGCCAAAACCATTAATCTAAACTGTTGAAGTCCAAACAGAACCCCAAAGCTGCATCATGGCAGGCAGCAAATGTTCTTCAAGGTTTTATACCACCCTGAGGACAGTCGAAACACAGTGGCACAGGCACACCTCAGACACAAGTATGTCACTTCCATTCATAAACACCTTGGTCCCGACCCAAAGTGCTTAACCACATGCTTATATCTAAGCACACTTATGGACCTTGTGAAGCCAATGCAATTACTGGAGAAATATTCTACTGTGAGAGTCACCCTGTGCATCTCTATATCTTCTCTTTACTTTCTCTAACCTAAAAGTCTAGACACCTTATTCTTCCTGACATAGAAGGGCTAATTTTTTACTATGGTCATATACAAAGTCTTCATCATTACATTAATAAAGTAATTAAATAGRTGAGCAAGAGAAATCCACCAATTACATGAAACATTCCTTCACTTCTGCTCTTTCCTTTTTTAAATGACAACCATTTGGAACAAGGATCCTGGTCCTCAGTAACGTCTGAAACAGCCAACATTAACTTGTCATTCTAGTAGTAACAATAACAGCCAAAATATTAGGAACCACATAATGTAATTCGCTATATTATGATGTGTTTGGATAGCAACTGTAAAGTTGCCATTTTTTAATAGTTTTTCAGGATTTATAAAGAAAAAAACACAATTTTACTGTGTTCATTRCCACACCAAGATCACCATTTTTCTAGTGACTTGCCCAAATTTTGATACCAGAAAGAATGACACCCTCTTAAGTATGCTATCTTATTTTTACAAAAGAGCATAAAGGAATACAGACGCAGGGCTCTGTCAATCCTAATAACAGTAGGGGTTTCTAACGTGGCAGTGATTTCACTAGATTGAATTTAGATGTGCTTTCAAACGCAAGCAGTTAAAAACTGCTTCAGAGTCATCCCTGCCTCCAGTAGCATGTTGGATTGCGCCAGGAGATAACGGATTGACATTATTACTGATCTTGGCCAAATGTTGTTGGTACAGTGCTCAAGGTCATTCGCAGCTTACCTCTGAATGTGCTGCGTGATGTACAGCAGCGCTCAGCCACGCTGATGGGTTCATCGTTCTCCGAAGGCAGTGACCAATGTTGAGCAGCTGGCTGAAAGGCTGTTTGATCTTCCCACTGCTTTGCAGGCAATACCACACTGCTCAGGGAGGCGGGGGGGAGAGAAAAAAGAAAAAAAAACACTATTGAAAAGATTTATCAGCAAATGTAGTAGAGCCATGTTTGACCTCCATATCTTCTCTTGTTCCCCAAAGGCAGCACATGTAAGATATTTCCTGTCTTTCATGTTACTGGCTGGAATGCATCATGAAGTCCAAATTTGCAACCTGCTGTCTGTTTTAGTCATTAGGCATGACTCTCTTTGTTTCTTGATGAGAGCTGCAGCCAACTGTTCACTGTTGTAATGCATAATTTTTACAGTATTTCCCCCGCTCCCCTGAACAAATCAACAAAAAAAAACTCAGTCAGGCTGAAAGTTGAAATTCACTCATCAGCCAAAGCTGCTGTGCCTTACGGTATCTTATTTCCACATCAGCTCATCACAGTCTGCTCTAGGCCACCAAAACATTAGTCGCAGAGTAATGCGACTAATAGCTTCCACCTATTATTCAGGGGTCAAATTCAAAGGTTACTGAACAACAATTAAAAGCACCTACTAGATTTCAAAAGAGCTGATCAGCCCCGATGCTGATCCGACTGAGCATGAAAGTTGGAATTTACTGGCTGCAATTTTGTTTACATTCACTGATCTGTCAATAACATCCATGCATTGTGATCTTTATTTTTTTTTTTTTAATTATGCCCACTCTGCAGAGACATGCCACAAGTTATGAAATTAAGCCATTGTGTTGTCTTCGCCAGCTGCTGTATCTTGGAATATTGTTCACAAAACAGTTACTTGGTATTTTAACCTCTGACCATCTTCAAAGTCAACTGAAGACAATTTACAAAGACATTAAAATATACATAGAGTGTAAAATACCAATCTGGTTATGTTTTGATCCCCACAAGTGGTACACAGGTACTGGTTATGCCCTCGCTTCACTATTATATACATGTTCAATAAATGTCTTTAAAATGAAAGAAACTCCTAGAATCCCTGATAATAAGTCTTCTGCAGCAGAGAAAAAAAGAACTTTAAAAGGTGCATATGCCAAACTGATACCTAATTGGAAAACTAGATTGGTGAGAGGGATCTCACCTTGACAGAAAGCGACCTGTGGGGCTGCTCTGTCATTCCAATAATAAAAGTTTATTTCATGAGCAGCAAAATGAGAACTTGATTTCCTATCTATTTTTGCCCTTTGTCCCCTAAATCTCCTTCCAGTACAGTAAGCCCGGCCAACTGCTCTTCCCTTACACCAGCCCAAGTTGCAGATACCTGCAGCGGTTAGTCTGGAGCTGGACATGGGTTGGCCCAGCAGCTCCTGTCAAACCCATGAGGTAACTGATGGTTTCTGATGGTGCTTCTGTCAGTGTGGGCACCAACATGAATCTTTTCCTTCTATCCAGCTCCCAGCGCTCACAGACCTCACAGGCAATTAAGGTGATTAAATCCCACCTCAAATTTGGTTGGAATTGCTGAGCCATTTCCAAGGTTATGAAGGGGAGACTGGACAGCAGATTGGGAGGCGGACTGCAGAGGGCTGGCATACTAGGTTAAAAGCAGCCCGTTCCTTTCATTCCGCACAAATATCCAAACCCTCACAATTAGAAGTAAAGCAGCCTTCAACTATGTTGCACTAACAGTTTGGCAGCTACTTTGTAAATTATAAGGCAATTTGATATTTTTTGAATACTATTTTGACATCAGTCATTGCAAGCAAGTTGAAAAGACCTAAAGGTCAACTCATCTGTTCACCTGCAACGCAATTGTGTCATTTATCCATGTCCCACCTTGTAACTCAGAGACAGGCTTTGTTGTTTTTAATGGTTTGGAATTTCAAGACAGAAAACTGACAGAATATCTGCCAGTTCTCTTATTCAGTTAAAAATGTTGGTCTGAAGGGAGGAAAAATACTGAACTCAGTTCTTCTACAACAGCAGGAGTTTCAGTCTTTCCCTTTTAGGAAAAGTTGCGGGATCCCAGACATGAGTCACCTCTCTGGAAGAAAAGAATGGAATATTACAACTATTTTTGCCCAARGACTTCACCAAGAGGTAAAAGGCTTTAATGGAAAGTATCTGGTCATGCCATGCATCTCTCAGGCTCACTATTTCCAGCCTTTGCCTGACCATACCCATTTACTTTGAAAGTTGTGAGCTCTGGTGGAGTAGGGACGCTCGGGCAGTTTATAGTGTTGTGTTCCCAGTTGCAGATAACACTATGCAGTTCAGTCCCTCAGCTGTAGACTGCAGGCTGATAGCCTAAATTATTCTGTTGGGAATTACTCTCCCTATAGCTTGAAGTAATTAGTTGACTCTCATTACCTGTTTTAGTTCTGGATTTTCTCATTAATTTTAAACAGATACTAAACAGATAATTTTGGGGAAACTTTCATAGTGAGAATTATAAAAGTCTTTAAAGCAAGAAGATCGCTGCTAAGAGGCATTTTCCTCTAATTCAGTCCATTAAAAATTGTCTGAAAACAACCAACAGAACAATAAGATCTGCTTGACTGACAGCCAAGGCAAGCTATCTTACTAGCAGAAATTATTTAGTTACTTTATGATTCATGGAAACTTGCGTTCCCACTGGTGCCATGAGTTAGTTATAAAGCTTTGCGTAAGGTTAATAAAACCCCCAAAACCCCCACATCTCCAAAACTTTAAACTATATGGCAAATCATTGCCATCTTCCCACACTAGAAAGGATATTTGTAGTATATTAATAATAAAAGATCCAGAACTGGGAGGGTACACTGGAGACTGGGTGTTTGGCTCTAGCATTGCCACCAGGTGCATTTGTAGTGTCCCCTGGGCATTTATGTAACCTTGGGTTTTACTTGTGAAGTACAACCAAATCACGTATTCTTTTCTTTAATCCCTTTTCACTGCCTGTGAATTATATCTCATTTTGGGTTATGACAAATGACAATTTCAATTTCACATCCAAATGGGATTTGAAATGCCATACAAGATGTGTATTTAACACTTGACATCACCACATCAATTTTAAGTAAGCATCTATACATACTCCAGATACTGCATTGAAGCCTCACTTACATTAAGCAGCAGCAAGTCCCCTTCACTGAGGCAGGGAATATAGCTTTTCTATACTTTGAGGTGGATTGGCTAAACCCTCATATGTCAATTCCCAAGCACAGGCATTAGCCCTTTTTTTTTTTGTCAGTTTAGAGAAATTGACTGTGTCATTCATAACTCTGCTAATCACAGCCGTATTACTCAACATACAGTTTGGAGAGTTTTCAAACTACCATTATAAAATATCTTAAAGAGAAGGGACAACCACTGTGTTTCAAAACTTTGCCTGCCCATTTTGACCATCTGTGTAAATCAGCAAACAAATTTTGTGATCACTTGTAAGACACAGCCCAAAATTTACAATTGTTACCTGACAGATATCCAAAGAGCAGAGATAGGAATGCARCTTAACCCGGCAATGCCCAGGCCTCTTTAAAAACAGGCAGACCTACCATACATCTAAGTCACTTCCCTAGTTAATGGATAAGCACATGTCACTTCAGATAAAACAACATCTGATGGACAAGATAGATGACTGCAAAAAATAACCACCAGCAGTTTGACAAGAGTGAATCAACACTGCCAATCAGAAGGGAGAGCAGGGGGTCAACAGAAGAGAAAATCTGTGGAGAATAACCAGTCATGTTTCATGTATCGATTTATTTTATGCATGCCTTACAGAGCCCACTGGCATAATTTCTCTGTAATTTTATAAAAAATCAAGGTAAATTTAAAAATAAAAGTGAAAGTGATTTCTAGGAGCTTGGACAGTAGTGACAGAGTAGACTCAAAGATGTTAGTACTAACCTATGTATTTTGGGGAAACTTGGAGCCAAAGTAAGTAATGCCTATCTTCTATAAATTGTGTAATTTATATGGATTACTCAGTGCCACAGACTAAAGCAAATTTGATAAAGGAAAAASTAGTCCTTGTTTTCATCATCGAAAGAAATATTACTGGGCTGAGGGAAAAATAAGACYGGCACATTAAAAATCACTGTTAGGAAAAGGACTACTGGTCTGATTGCAACTCACGTGTGATTCAGTCAACTGCCTGTAACTATGAGATTGGCACTGTTTAAATTCACAGCTTTTCAGAAAGATGAAGCTTGCTCCCTATTCATCTTTGCCACCATCTAAAGAATTAAGAGAGTGGCTGGCAATGAAGAACAAATTAATCATGTTTATTGTGACAACCATGACTGTTATAAAACAGATACTCTTACAGCACATGCTAACCTCCCACACACTTTTTCTTTCTTTATTCAAAACCTGTTGAACATTCAGTTTGGGTCCCGTGAGACATGTCTAGAAAAGCACTGATTCCAGGAATAAATCCATTTCAGGTACATGCAATAGAAGTTGCTTGTAATACACTCTTTGCAGTTATGTGTCTAGATGTACCGTTGTTCTCACATCTGAAGTCATGCAGTTATTTCTTAAAGAATGGCTTTGAACAGTCTTCAAGAACAACCAGCTGTGTAGAAAAATAGCTAACCGAAAGATATTTATCTTTGATTAGTTCAATATTGGATTCTTATCTGAATATTTACTCTTCACAATGGAAGTGGCTGAGGACAGGGAGCAATTAGGAAATTTCTGAACCAAGGTCAGCTGAAACACAGTCAATATGATATTACTGTCAAAGCTAATATTCAAAGTTTTCAAATGGGCTAAGCAAAGACTGTGGAAGGAATGCCTGTAGAATAACATGGACTGAGAAAACCGGGAAGGCTTCGAACTAGGGAGTTTGAACTGACGCACAAACTCTTGTCCTGAAAACAACTCCTTCCTTGACATTGTGAAATGCTAACAACCTTTGTCCAAAAGATATCAGTGGAAGAACAGCTGTAGCTGTCCCTTACCTTCCCTGGACCTACAGAGTGCAATGTGTACCCAAGCACAGGATGTACCCAAGCACAGGAGGGTTTGCTGCTGCACACCCCACCCAGCCTACAATCTTCCAATCTGGGCTAGAGAATCGCGTTCCTATTTCATCACTGCTGCCCCATGGACAAATCACAGCGACATCAACATTCCTCAGGCAGAACCACTCCATCCTAGCTAAGATAAAGTGCTACACTATCATCGGGCACCRCTCAGTTTAGGCCACAAAGAACAGTTATAGCCAAATTTTTCAGTCTTTCCACACTCCCATCATACTCTTCAAGGCTAAGTAGCAAGTAGCTGTGCTACCCACATGCTCTGCATATTCTGACATTTAGGAATGGTGACAATTTAATGCTGCCTGTTGCAGCAGGTCATTTTGAAAAGATCTTCCATAGTCACAACACGATGATAAAACTTAATTTGTCGGCCCTGTGCTTCAGTCATAGAATCATAGAATCATAGAATCATTAAGGTTGGAAAAGACCTCTAAGATCATCGAGTCCAACCATCAACCCAGTACAAATGCCCACTAAACCATGTCCTGAAGCACC